>VZRE01008669.1:43643-82604 GCA_013396775.1 Cephalopterus ornatus | reverse complement strand
CTTCAAAGTGCGCGCTTGTCCCGCTCCCATGATGTCAGGCGGTTTTCCCTGCATCTGTAATTTTAAGAAAAACAAACAAACGGGCGGTGGGGATGTAAGGGGAAACGGAGGGAGCGGGGAGTGGCACGAAGGTGATGTAAAAGAGCAGGGGGAGAAGGGCTCACCTGCGGCGCCCGCAGCTCGGGCACCTGCCGCCCGGGTGAAGCCGCCGCGGGGCTCTGTGTCTGCAGGAGCCACTCCCGGGAATGGGTTCGACTGCTGGAGTGGGTGCTCCCACACCGCGCTCAGTGGCTTTGTCCGCTCCGTTCACACGGCGGTCCTTTCACCTGTCCCGCTCCGGCAGACAGGGGACTCGCCGGGAGAGCGGGAGCGCTCCCGCCATAAATTAGCATCTTTGGGAAGAGGGTGGTGGTGGTGGTGACGGGAAGTCCAGTCCACCCCATAGAGGGATCCGGGAGGCTAAGGCGAAAAAAAAGAGGCGCACACACCCGCATCCCACCGGGACTTATTTTATTTACTGCACACATAACCTGCCCGCAGTAAACATGGTACAGGATGTATTTTACATTAACTTCTGCACCAGCTTCTTTCGACTTCAGTCTACTTAATGTTCTTGGCAAATCAAAGCACGTGTCCTTTGAAGAAGGTGTGTAATTGGAGTTTAAGGCATGTATGGAATTCCCAGATGTCTATAAAGTAAGAAGGAGCATTTGGCAGGTCACTTGAAGGTGGAGCAGGTTAAAATCACTTGTACAAAAGTCCCCATTTTCTTTTTTAAAAGCAAACAAGCCGGCCATTTATAAGAACCAAGTGATCGAGGTTGCGGGAGGCTTAGAGGAGTGTTATAGAGCAAGAACAATAAAGCTCCGGAAACATAATGATGATGGTAACACCCGTCTAAATACCCGAAATAAAACGCAAAAGAAAACTAAAATACTCGGATCGGGGAATAGCTGTCCGTTCTCTCAGTAATTCCTTGTCTCCTCCGCCCGCTCAGGAACACTTACACTCCTCTTATTTAGGTAGTCTTCTCATCTTGGGTAGCAGACATTTCCCTACTCTTTTCACAAAGATATGACATAAAATTTACAGAAGATTTACAAAAAAACTCTTTCACTATATGGACACATGTAAAAGAGGACATGGTTCACTCCAAAATAATCCAGATGAACCACGCTAAGATCAAGACGGCTGCAATGATAATACTCGCAATTAATAATAGCAGAAATAGTAATAAAAAGGTTTGTGAAAATTAGGTGCTGATCATCTGGTTTTGGGAGATTTATCAGTGTTTGTGCAAAATATTAGCCAGAGCAGGACTGCGAGTTTGCTTGGAAGGGGGGCCGCAAACCCTGTTTGCTGGGATGCAGAAATCCCGCCGCAATATTGTGCGACGGTGAAGGGGACCCGTTCTGTCCTAATGTGGGGAAAACTGGAGGTGGGAGGGGACGAGAGGGGGAAGGATGCTCTTGGGAAGGGTCGGGGTCGCCTCCGAAAGTTTAGGATTGCTTTGTTCTGTTCGGGACGAGGCAGAGTCATTAAACAAGCAGTCAAAAAAGGAGCACCAGACACGGCTGCAGCCGTGGGGGAAAGGACAGCTTCAGCGGAGAAGGGATTTTGACATGTGAAAAGTTAAGCAGGTACCTGAAGGAGGTTTATTTTGACCAGATGTTAGAGCTTTTATGAAAATGTCACGTGAAGCGAACAGATGTACAACTTGCAAATGGAGCCCCGCCTTGTAAACACTGGGAAGAGAAAGGCCCACAGAAATTCAAGCTTAGATCATTCTTGCCTCTTCCTTTATGTGTATTTGTACATAGATATGGATTACGTAGGTTCTACTTAAATTGCTTTATTTGTTTGTTTACAAAAAAACCCCAGCCGTTCCGTTCAAACTTACTATCCTCTTCCAGTGTGTCTAGTCAAATTTCCTTCCTTCTTTCTTTCTTTCCTTCCTTCCTTCCTTTTTCTTTGCCATTTTCTTACTTTCTTTCAATTTTTCTTTCTCCCTCTCCCCCTCCGTCTTTCTTTCTTTCTTTTTTCTTTCTTTCTCTCTCTCTCTCTTTCTTTCTCTCTCTCTTTCTTTCTTTTCTTTCTCTCTTTCCTTCTTTCTTTCTTTCTCTCTTTCCGTCTTTCTTTCTTTCTTTCCTCCTCTCTTTCTTTCTTTCTTTCTCTCCTTCTTTCTCTCCTTCTCTCTTTCTCTCCTTCTCTCTTTCTTTCTTTCTTTCTCTCTCTCTTTCTTTCTTTCTTTCTCTCTTTCTCTCTTTCCTGGCGGTTGACCCTCTCCTTTAGTCTCGGGTGTGTTTGATCCCAAGGAAAGTATCGGATCTCTGCTGGGAGGAGAAACTGAAACTAATCAATTGCTTTCTGTTTGAAGGTGGTAGAGGCTGCTAACAGGAGCAGCTTGGGCTGGCAGCCCCGAGCCCTCCGGGCGCGGGGAAGGCGGGCGGCACCGCCCGGCTCTGCCCGGCGCTCCTGGCCCCTCTGCCACCGCCGGGGAGAGGGGTCCCCAGGCGGAGGGACCCCCTGCCCTGCCCTGCCCTGCCCTGCCCGGCCCGGCCCGGCCCGGCCCCGGCGCGGGGAGGGCGGCAGCGCCGCGGCTCTCCAGGAAATTAAAAGCTGTTCTCAGTTTGACGTTCGCATCAATAGGCAGCCGTTCCCTCGGTAGCTACTAGCCCTGCGTTCCGGGGTGGGTTTTATTCCTTTTGTGTTGCTGGTGTTTTAGTGTAAAATCTATTGCTCGTGTTAGATCCTCGCTGCCCGAGGTTATCAGTGCGGCGGCACTCTGGCAGGTGGCGGGGTGGAAAGTCGTCTATCTGCCAGCCCATTAGCCAGCAGGTCAGGGACAGACAAGGAAAAGACGCCGGCAGGAGCGGAGGACTCTCGGACTCCTGCAAACACCTGCCTGTATTTCACTCACAGATCATTTCGATGAGCTGTAGATATGCCTCGCTTATTTCTGCACATCTATTTCGGCAAGTGGGTTCGATATGTTAATTTTGAACTGCGGTGGAGGCTTTTATGATAGGTACCTGTATTAAATAATAGAGGAGTTCTCACTGAACTTTACCAGACAGAAACTAATTCAGTTATTACTTTTTATGCAAGTGTTTTCAAAGGCAACAATGCTGAGGTTAAGCACATTAGTTTTGAGAATGACAATGCAGGCGTATATAATACAGATTCATAGACTGAGGTGCTACCAATAATCTATAGCATCAGTCTAAAAATCCCTAGGGATTCTTAATCTAGATTTATTGCCTTTGAGTCCCAATCACTTGATCTTGTAAAAACGTTCGAAGTTTTTTTACAGAAAGGAGTCCTTTTATTTAAAGGAGTGTAGTCTTTTTTTTTTTTTTTCTTTCTTTTCCCTCAAAGTTATAAACGATGGAATTGGAACACTCAATAGATAACACAATTTTCAGCAAACGCCGATTTATATTGTATTCTTTAACGCGATTTAGAAAACAGAGGGAAAATAGTTTTCACCTTTGTGTCAGAATTTGAGAATAAATAAAGTTTTTCTTCACATGTGTAAATGTATATGTTCTGGAACACAGGCACAAACACACACATGCACACTTGTTTCTGAACCCTGGAGCTATCAAACATGTTTAGCGACTGAGCAAGATGCTGTATACGAAGGGGTTGTTGATGTAAGAGCCAAATTAGTGTTAATTTCAAACAAGATAATTCTTCCACAGAATCTCCACACTTTCAAAGTGCTTTGCCATGCTTCATATTTAATTATTTGCAGTGAAAATATATCCACTTCCCATGTAGAAAGATTAGCAAATTAATGAGTTTTTCTTGCTTGCTTACTTGCTTGCTTTCTTGTTTCCTTGCTTTCTTGCTTCCCTCTTTCCTTCCTTCTTTTCTTCCCCCTTTCCTTGCTCCTTTTCTTTCATCCTTTCCTTCCTCCTTTCATCCTTTCCTCCTCCCTCTCACTTTCTGTCTTTCTCCCTCTCTAAGTATCCTGGAACACCTTTCAACTTCAAGGTTTTTACACCAATATAAACCAGATCCAGAACAGACTCCCTTCCCCCTTCCTCACGGTCCTCAGATCTGAACTTAAAACATATATCATAGATCAGTTTTCATCCAGCAAATTTAGACATAGTTTCTCGACCTGTATTTTCAAAGAGATTCTGGGCTGGAGTCTGCAATATTTAATCCAGGCAGCTATTAAATGTCCTCCAGCTTGAATCAAGAATTTAAACAGGCATCTGTGCTGGGGATAATGACAGTTAAAGCAGTTTGGGGTATAGTGTGTGTGGCAGAGAGGGGGGAAACGGACAGAAGGATAACGATTAAGTCTTTGATTTGGAAAATTCCTGAGTTTTAGGAGTTCTGTCAGAGTATTGGTGGGGGAGAACATGAAAGAAACCCCTTTGCTCAGAGGCATGGTTTTAATGGGGAGAAATAGTACTAATAATACGTGACAGTGCCTGACACTCTCTTTTCTTCTGCCTGCCCAGCAGTAACATGATACCCGCTCCCCCCAGCGACGCCCGGCCAGGGGTGGGCAGCCCGTTCCCCGCCGGGGACCCGGCTCTGGTGGATGGGGCACTTCTATGGCGGGAGGGCTTCCTCAGAGTCTGATCCCACCGAAAGGGCTCCCGCGGCATTTGTCCCCACCAGGGGGGCTCCCCCGGGGTCTGTGCCTGCCGGGAGGGCTCCTGCGGGAGCCCCACCAAGAGGGTTTTCCCCCTCTTTCCCTTCCTGGGCCCTCTTCTTGAGACCTTGGGATGGATGGGTTGGGGAACTCGATGGTACTTCAGACAGACAAGTGCTTGGGGTTGTTTCTTTCTTTCTTTTCTTAATTCCTCTATCAACTATTGGGTTGTTGGCTAGTTGAAAGATAGGGATAGGTGGATTTCTAAAATCCTATAGGGCTTGGATCCAAGGAAGAGAAGTGAGAAGCAGAGCTTTGGGAAGAGGCTCAGCTTTTGACTTGATGAAGCACGTGTCAGATTCTGCAGTTCAGGCAATTAAAACTCGATTCTGATCAAAGGACTTCATAAATCACCAGGAGAAGTGAACTGGTCAGAGACAGCTGTCTGTGTGAGCAAGCAGGGGGGCAGCTTCTTATCCCCACCTTTCAGACACTATCATCCGCTCCCACTGCCTCCAAGAAGTTTCACTGGGAGTGGATTTTTCCTGCTGTTTTATGGGGGCTTGTTTTATTTATGGATGCATTTCAGCAGGAAAAAAAATATATGGAGCGAGTTCATGACCATTAGTGACCATTCCAAGAGCAGAAGTGCCACAGTATTTTCTTTTCTGATCAGAGAAAAAATGCTAGATACTGAGGAAATAATGACTAAAAACATTTCCCTTATTCTTTAAGAATGAAACATGAGATGTCTGATTAGCCGTGCTGAGCTCAGCTCCTGGATAGTCCTGAGTGCAGAGCAGGGAACTCATGTCCAGAAACACCTGGCTCTGCTCTCAGCTGGTTCCACTTCTAGCAACTGGGCAGTTGAAAGGAAGAGATGGAGGGGAAAAGGATTTTGCATCTGAGTGAAGGCAAAGCCTCTTCATGCTTGGAGCAGAGCATGGAGCCAGGGATTTCGTGCAGCCCTGTGTGTAAGCAGTCCTTATGTGTCAAGGACACTCCTGCCATTCAACTCCCCACTAATGCATCTTTTTATGTCAGATGTGGTGTATTATGGAAGTTTACAGCTTCAAGGGCTGCTCTTTGATATTGGAATTTAGGGGTGAAAATATAAGTGGTCTCAAGGCACTTGTCAAATTTGACTGCTTTCTGGTGTGATTTATGGCAAAAGGTTTCTTTCTGACACTTCCAGATGCCAAACCTTTCACCTTGCCTAAAACGTGCTTGAAATGGCCAGGGCGAGTTTATACCTGCTCTTTAAAACAGCTGCTCTGGGGTAATAAGGTGGCATGCAAGCCCAGTAAGGAACCTATTTATGAGCTTTGCCAGTGATTCAAATGCTTTCTACAATAGTTTCTGTATCCTTCCAGTATCCAGGCTGTCCACTGATGTGCAATACTGAACCTGTCCTATCCATCCAGAGGAATGCAGGACAGTTTTCTCTCATCAAATCCTTTCTTCAGATTGTCTTAATTTGCACTTCCGTCAGCTTGTCTATCTTTCTGTGCTCTGTTTGTCATTTGACCTGCTGAATCATCAGGAGACTCTGGAGATCCTTCTAATAGAAGGCTTTTCAGAGATTTCTCTGAACAGAGGGCAACTATGGAGTGAGAATTTGAGACAGGAAAACAGGGGGCATTCATCTTCAGAGCAAATAAATCACCATGAACTCTCCCAGGCTACTCCAACAGGCTTGGGATTCCCTTGCCAGAGATGAGTCATAGATAAATTACCCAAGGCCCACAGAGAACAAAAGGTTTGTCCAAAAGCTGCAAGGGGATGGGTGTTCTCCAAAAAGTAGCGGAAGCCTTGCTAACACATGCCTCTCGATGGATGGTGGAGCCTGATCTGCATTCCTGGTTCTCATGAACAGCAGGAAATAAAAACAAAAATAGATCAAAATTCACTATGTGCTGACTTCTTCCCTGCATTTCTTGGCAGGTGGACTTAAATGTTTGATCTCACTAAGAGACAGTTTTTCATCTGAAATTGAAATAGCTCCTCCTCCCAAACTGAATGCATCAGCAAAAAATTAACATTGAACTTGGCTAGTACTAGGTGGGGAAAGAACTATCCACATGTTAGAGTTATCATTGCAATGACAACTGTCATCTCACCACTTCCTCTATGGAATGTCAATATGATCTAATGGGGCTGATTTTTAAAGATTATTTATTGATGTGATCATCTTATGCCATATGCAATAAAAGCAAGGAAAAAAAGGAAAAGAAAAGAAAAGAAAAGAAAAGAAAAGTTAAGTTTTAAGAATTTTTCCTGAATACAGAATTAGTAGTGTTTGGTGTATGGTTGTCAGCATTTATCTGAAAATTCTCAAATAATACTTGTTTCCCATGTGTAAGGTTAATGGGAAGGGGAAAACAAACCCCTCTGCTTGCATGCAGATTATTTCAATTTACGAGTCCATCTGCTTCTTGTGGATGATAAATGGATAGAAACCATTTTTTAATTTTTTTGTGCAGAACTGATCCTGTTCCTCTGAACCCTAATCAGAAATCCTACAGAAAAGTTAATATGTATAACACTGGCAGTTTGACAATCTGCTCTTTTAGTGAAAGGCAACCTTGCTCCTGTCTCTGTTGACCAACCATACCAAAAAATTAAGATTGCCTTTGTCCTGCTGCATGCATGTTTTCCATGGAATGAAAAGAAACTTCCCCAAACTTTAAACCTATCAAATGTTTAGCATCTGAAGGATATTCATCTTCAGGAGCGAGGCCAAAAAGTCAATAAAAATTTAATTATTACTGCAACATATGGGAGCACTTACAACACCAAAAACGTGATATTGTGTATTGGCATTGGGAAGAAACTCAACAACATACTTTCATATTTGCTGGTCAAGACAGTGTCACCACCAAAAGGCAACATAACCCCCTGAAACTGTAGCTAATGCTGACAGAGTTTCTAAAGCTAGCATATAATAGGTCAGTGATCAAGGAAGTGATTATTTGCACCCCACTTAATGAAAGAGTGGTGTTAGATATCTATATGCAGAGGAAAACATGTGTTTATCTTCTTTTGTGTGTGTGGTAAAAAGGAAAAAGAATATTTGTATTGATAAGTTCCTTGCTGACTGAAGTGGATTTTCTCCATTTGCATATGCAGGTATGGAAAGAGAGAAAAAAAATCCCAAATATTTTTCTAAAGAAACAGAAGGGAAATCCTCAATTTTAAAATTAAAGATAGCTTCAATATATTAATCATTACCAATGTCAGGCTTCAATATATCAATCATTAGCAATGTCAGGCAGAGAAATGCTCCTTATAAGGCCTTATCTAAGCAGGATCAACTCTGTAGGAGTCCTTCAATTCAATTCTGGGGGCAATGCCCTAGGCTACTGCTGTGTTATTTTAGTATATCCCAAACTAGGTTTTAGATAAAGGGAAATTCAATCTGACAGAGATAGGGGACTGAAATGGAACAGCCTGAGAAGTCCTTTCTGTTATTGTCACACATGACTCTTTTAGCAAGACTTGACTTCAATGCAGATCTGAGCAGTGACGGTTCTAAAGATGAGAACCACTGTTTCTGGTGATATATATCAGAATCTACTGAAATGAAACCACACATCTGTGCCATTGCTTTCATTGTTTTAATTAAGAAGAATAAATATGCAAGGTACCTATAACTATACAAGGTGTCTAAACCAATATACATTAATTTTAAATTACACCCTATTTGTCTACAGTTGTATATTCAAACACTCCACCCTCCACCTTTGTTTATTTCCTGTGTTGATCTCACCAACTCTTTGGTCACCAATCTGTCTCTAGGATTATTTATTCCTGCCTTTATATGTGAAACAAATCTCTTATTCGTCTGCCTTCCCTTTTTTGTTAATCTCAACGCAGAACAGCTCATGAAACAGAGTTCTAAAAAAACCCCAATCCTGAAGCAGAGTTAAATTTAGGTCAAATGATGGTAAAAAATATAGTCTCTTTTTTTTTTGTCCAAATACACCACCTTCCTCAAGTATTCACAGATCTTGAATAGCAGGTGTTTGAACAGTGATGCCTATCTGGAAAGGACATTGGCTACTACCTGGTTGCTAATTGGTTATCAGCTTTCTGTTCCATGGATACTTATGTAGCTGGAGGCAGGGCAGCTAGAAGATTTTGACTTTATAGGGCCTTCGTTAGTCTCTTAGGCTAAAAAAATTAACTCCTTTCCCCCCCGCATAAGCACTGTTAATCCCTTCCTTTCCTCCACCCCAGCATTTATTCAATGGCAGAATGTAGCATAAAGGATTTGTTTGTATTAATTTTTGATCTTTTACCTTATTCATACGCATTGCTGAGTAATGCAGACATTCCAGATGAATGCCACTATACACCTTAAATATAACGTTATGTTTTACGTCCTATAATGGGAGAGAAAACAGTTAACATCAGCCAGGAAAAAAAAGCTTTTTCAAAGTTGTGTCCTGTACTTCCTGCAGAATACAAGAAAGTTTTTAGAGATTAATAATAATTGGATTTATTTGCTCCCTAATACTTAGAGATTAATAATACTATAGGACTGTAGGAGAATTACTTCACTGACCTCTAAATATTCTGAGTATATCAAATGGAAGGTGCTACCTAAGTACAATGTATTTAATTCTTTAATTCAATGTGTAGCATTATGTATACCACATCATTTAACTGCGTATAATTAAATATCTATGGAATACATATACACTTACACTATTGGTTATAATCCTATGGTGTAATATATGAAGATGATTTAAACCAGCCAGTCTTAATAGATATTCATAGACCATGGAGAAGAGTGTGACTGACATTCTGAATATTTGCTTTTAATGCACCATCATTATAGGGATTGGGTAAACTGTAATATTAATATTAGATTTGCAATAGTAAACATGTTGCCTTAAAATCTGTAATATTTATTTATTTATTTTATTTCAAGACAAAATTTCAGTCTTTTAAGACTCTGTTAAGGTTACCGTTATCTGTATTGCTTGCAAATGAAATATAACCTAATGCCTCCAAGAAAGTATGGACTTTTATGCCTACATTTTTATGGGAACAGTTAAGCTGAATGCTATGCTTACTAGGTAAGCACTGACCCTTTTACTCACACTGAGTAGCATGTCACCCTATAAACTGTCCCACTACAGCAAATGGAGCCATTACTGAAGTAAGGAGTTACTCATCATGAGCTGGGATCTCAGAGCTGCCAGTAGTAATTCTTGTTTAAAAAAGAGAGGTATTAATGTTGGCAACAATGGTAGGCTTTTGACAAGGAAGAGCGGAATTCCAGTGTCACAGAGGACACGGGATTCACAAAGCAGAATGTGATTTGTTGAGTCAATTTTGCACCACATGCTTGGCAGTAATAATACGTCTTCTACTCATAGCATGAAGTAAATGATTTCTGCAAACTGTCACATAGCAAGGGAGACTATGACCTTCTAACCTGTTTTCCAGCAAAAGAGGAATACGGCTTGCAAGTTACAACATTGGACCTAATTGTCCCTTAAATGAATTTTAAATTATCTGTTAATTTTTAATCAATTTAGCAATGTCTCTTGGGAAATGTTCAATAATTCAATGAAATAACACCTAAATAACTTTCTAGCCTGGACATTTTGCAGCCTCATCAAATATAGTGTTTGCCTTTTCCAATCCAGACTATAGATTTGTGGTGGGTTGATCTTGGCTGGACACCAGGTGCCCACCCAGCCGCTCTATCACTCCCCTTGCCAGCCTGACAGGGGAGAGAGTAAGGTGGAAAAAACTACTCATGGGTTGGGATAAGGCAGTTTATTTAAAGCAAAAAGTAAAGCAGAAGCTTGTGCGTGCAAAAGCAAAGTGAAGCGAAACATAGCACGGTTTCTCAGCAGGCAGCTATTGGAGACAAGGAATGCCCACCTTCCTGCTCCTTGCCTGAGCTTTTATATCTGAGCTGGTGTCATATGGTATGGAATATCCCTTTGGTTAGTATGGATCAGCTGTCCTACTTGGGTCCCCTCCCAGGATCATGCCCTCGACTGAGGAAGTAATGTTACAGTGCTGATGCTGTGCTCAGCAGTAGACAAAACACTGGTGTGCTATCAATACCCTTCTAGCTGCCAATGCAAAGCACAGCACTGTGAGGGCTAGACCCAATCCATGTGGATAGAGATGGACTCCAGCTCAGCCAGACCCAATCCATGTGGATAGAGATGGCCTCCGGAATGAGGCGCTCCATCACCTTTCCAGGGATTAAGGAGAAGCTGACTGGCCAGTAGTTTCCTGGGTCCTCCTTCTTGCCCTTTTTCAAGATTGGGATGACATTTTCTTTCTTCCAGTCCTCAGGCACCTCTCCTGATCTCCATGACCTTTCAAAGATGATTATGAGTGGCCTTGCCATGGTGTCCACCAGCTCCCTCACCACTCAGGGATGAATCCTGTCAGTGATGCAGCCAAAGCTTTTAAATGGTACTGAGAACAAAGCCAGTATGAACAATCCTCAATATATCTGACTGTCAGTACTGTCAAAATATCTTACTTCTCAAAAAATTCTTGTTTTCTCAATACTTAATTTTTTACCCAAATGTTCACAAGTAAGGAAACAGAAACTTTGCTAATCTGATCAAAATAAGCTCTTCCCTGGGGCTATGGTGAACCAATGATAGTTTCTTTTCATTGCACAAGCCTGGCTTAGAGACATGAGCAGGAAGCTTGCCAAGACCACCTGCCCCAAGTCAGCTAGCCAAGCCTTGGGGACTTGTAGAGGAACGGCCCACTGGCTTTGTGTGGGGTGCACAGTAGGCATCAGGGGGCAGATCACTGCTGTAGAAGGGGTTCCACAGGTCCAGTAATCCTAATGCCTGTGTGGTCATCCATCCCACAAGAGCTGTAACTGGTGCTTTCAAGCCTTGCAGTTAAAACAGTTACTGGAGGAGACTGGCCAGCAATAATGAAGCTATTGTCCAGCCACACAGATTGTGATTTCCTAAGCCTTATGGATTTTATCTGAAAATATCAATCAGATCTTCACAATTTCTCTCCACTCAACTGTAGCAACAATTCTGCAATTTCAGGCATCAACTCACCTGTCTTTCCCCTCCATGGGAAAGGCCAAGTAAAAATAATCAGCCATTAGTGGAAACAAACCAATTTTTGATGCAACACTTTCTTCATTGCTTGCCAGTTTGGGACCTCTCCTCACAAGGCAGAATACATTTATTACTCAGTAGTTAATTTTTATGGGATGAATATAAGGGAGTAGGGGCATTTTTTCAAAGTGTTTGCTAACAGAGCAGACAAAAAGCTTTTTGAACGGATGTGCAGAGACAGTGGACACAGATTGTCCTTATTTGCTACTATGCTTTGTAAAGGTATGAATCTTCTGTCTAGTAACGAACTTTCTTTTTCTGTGCGTAACATCAAAAGGGAGGTTTAAAGCTCCATAATCTTTTCTCAAGAACCCTACTCTTGAGTATTTCTGTTTCTTGTTTTGCTTTGTGGTCACTAACCACAGGAGAAATTTGTCTTTTTTACATATGCTGGAAATAATTTACTGACTTTAGAAATATTAAACCACAAGAAACCTCTTACATTAAAGTAACATTAAGGGTCTGCCCAAAACCCACAAAAAGCCAGGAAGTCGGGAGTTTAAGCTGAAACTCTGATCTGATACTCCAAATTTAATTTACCTCATAGGGTATAGGTGTCTCCAGTGAGGGCAGTGGGAGACAAATCTTGGGTGCCTGGGTGCTCATGGTTATTGCCCTTGCCTTTTCTCACCAGCTGAACACCACTATCAGTCAACAGGAAGTACCTGACCAGGTGGTATCTTTAGGCACATCCTTAGATTTCTGACAGGACAGATGATTATTGTTAAAAAGGCGCAAAAAAGCTCAAGGACCCTTCTCAATTGAGAAATTTTAAACTTCACAAAGGATTTTCGTTACTATAGCCTAACTTGCCTTCTGGAGCTTGCTGACACAGGAAGCTATGGAAGCAGGCAGTATCAGTAGGTTCCAAAGAATTAGGCAAAATCATGGGCAATATATTGGTGAACAGAAACCTAGTGAGCATTCTAGCTCTAAGATTTCTAATAGCAGCTGTGGATGCTGAAGATGTACAAGGCGCATGTGTGCCAGACTCACAGTTCTGTTGTCTCTGACACCAAAACAGAGACTTCTACTCTGACCCAAAAAGGCTTTATTTACATTCTCATTATTTAACTGTAGAAAATTGTAACAAATTACATTTTCATCCTTAATTCTTATTTATTCTTCGAATTTCCCTTTTGCAGGACTTTTTGATACTTCAAACCTCAGGTAAGAATTATTGAGTAAGAGCTGTCACAGCATTGCTCTGCCTTAGGAGCTGTGCCACAAAGAAAAGAGTAAATGGTCTGTGCTCTTCTCATTCTGCTGAAGAAATATCACTTTGCTCAATCTACTTTATAATTAGAGCTACAAACAGCACAGTCCTGTGCTGTTACATACACCAGCTTTTTTTCTCTACCAGCAAGGAGAGAAGAGAGGCAGCTACAAAGTGGTGCTTTGTATCTTCTCTTTCTTTGTCAGTCAGACAAAGGAAAACAAGCAATTTGGGAACCACCATGGAGTACTCAAGACAGCTGTTTCAAAGAAACAACTTGTCTGGACCTGATGATAAGATAGTCCTCTTCATATTCCTTTTTTGAAGATTAAAACCACCAGTTCAGATGAACTGGGTAGGTTCATCTAAAGATGGTGAAATGGTTTGGGTAGCCTTGAACAGTACTGAACTAATTCATTTGTCCTTCTCTGTATTGCTAACTGAGAGTAAAGCATCAACTAGATAGAAAGCTTCTTTTAAGAAATATGGATATAAGAAAGAGAATGTCGCTGTGAATTGAGACTCACTGTCTTCTTTATTAGTATCAACAAAAGCTGTTAAATTACATATGTATCTATCTAGGCTTATAATCGGTTAAGTCAGGGGCAAAAGTTATGCTATGAATGCAGTCTAGACCAGTGAAATGTTATAACTCAAATATTCTACCTGTGGCTTTATTTGCAGTGAAGGATGATTCTATTAATGAAGTAAGAAGTGTGGGAAAACTAGCAAAGAGCTGACAATTACTAACCAAAACTCCAGTATTTTACAGCATTTGTCTTCTGTAGTGTATTTGTCGTTGTTCTTGAGCTGTTTATCTGTGTCGATCTAGTTGCATGAAGCTTTTTCACCATAATAGTTTAAATTTGCCAGGTGTTGGACAATAATTCCTAGGCTTGTGTCTGCAGACTGCAAACCTCCATGGAAGTCACCAGGTCTGAGAGGATTTAGTTGCTGAGGTAGATGAGATTGGTGCACGGAATGTAACCAGGCTGGAAGAATTCGTAATACTTTATGCTATCAATGACATTAGCTCTGTGCTCTCTCAGACTAGGAGGCTACTCATTATTGGACTAGAGGTAATCACGTTATTAATTTAAGGTTTATACGTTTTCCTCCACACTGATAAAGAAGCCTATGGTCACACTGGTGCTTTCATTTTTCCTCTTGGCATTGTCTTCTGCTGGTTTGTTTGGGTTTTTTTTAAGGCTTTCAAGCGGCAATATTCTAAATACTGTGCATGGAAATGATAAACTACTTGTTGTGACTTTACTTTGAACAAGTTCTCCTGCAAAGTATCATATTTAAGTAAATTGCCATCAAGTACAGCAAGAAACACAATCATTCACATTCAAACGGAGCCTTTTGATCATATTCTACAGTGTAATCAAGAATCACATGAGAATTCAAGTACGCACCAACCTTGCTCAATGCTAACTAGGTGAGAGAGAAAAGAGGATTAATTGTGGATGTCAACTAATTGGCTGGTGTTTTAGCATACAGAAATTTGCACTAGTTATGTGCAATAAGTGTATATAATTGTAAAAGGCTCACATGTTCACAGTGGTCTGAAAATGTATGGTTACTCACAGCTGGAAGATTATTAATATTGTTTCATGTGGGTACGCACACAATTGTGCTCCCCCCTCTTTTTCTCAGATCAGAAAAAGTTTTGGAGCTTTTTATCCACAAGGCACATTAGGGTCACCAATTGGCCATCACTAATTGATGGGTTAACTGGGGAACTGTATAGACTCTGTTGAACTTCAGCCAATAATTTAGCAGATAGATTTATGCAGAACAATGGATGTGGAGGTGGAATCTTTGAAGGAACGCATGGTGCTGGCAGAGAACTGTCTCTGGTCCTTTTTAAATTACAAGTGGAGCAGAAATATGGCAAGGAGATTAGAACTGATACTATCTGTTCTGAAAATATCCATAGGTTGAAAAAAATGTGCATATTGGAAAATAAATGTTTCTCAGAGAGAATACTTATACTGAATTCATATAAACACAAAGACAGCTTGCAGTTATAACCTTGACCACTGTTAGTCCCACTCATTTCCAAATAACTTTGCACACTCCTCCATGGACACTCCCTTCTTGAGGTACTTTTCTGAACTTTCTTGGAAGGTAATTCTCTCCATCTTCCAAACCCAATCTCCAACTTGTCTTTTCCAAGTAAAGTTGCTGGAAATTGGCCACCTAATGCTGTTTTTGTTAATGTGTATTTGAAAATAATAGTTGTGTCTGATGTTGAAAGTAAATGCTTTGAGATTATGTGGTTCTATTTGACTTGCTTTTTAGCTGAAATCTCCAGTTGTGCTATGAATGAAATCCTGAACTAATGAGAGCCATTAATACCACTCCCATCAACTCCCACTGCTGATAGGGTTTGGACAGCATGAAGCATTGAGGAATTGATGAATAGTGCAAGAAAATATTGCTGGAACCTATTCTCCCATTTTTCCTTACCAGTGTTTGTGCCTGTTTGGAAACGTGCTTTGAGCTCCATCCTTCAAGGGATAGGAAGGCAGCTTTTAGCATCCCGAATCCTACCTGAAAATGAACATAAATGATGGATATATTTCATAAAGTATCTTCTTTCTACTGAAGAGTGAAATAAGTCTGTAAAGGAAACTACCCATCTAACAAACCTGAGTTGAAGTGCATCACTCCCTGAAATCTGCTGGAACAGCCAGTTGTTATGATTTAGTGAGTCAACTGAAAGAGACACATATCCATCATTGCTGTCCTCACTAGTTCTTTGCTTGTTGGTGTACTTGTTCTATTTAAACTCCTTACAGTGCCAGTTGCCTACAGGCACAAGTAGTCGTGGCCTGAGAACACCACAAGCTTTATTTGCCACTTTCCTCTGTTGTTGAGAGAAGGAGAAATTGAGATGGAGAAATCTGCCTCTCCTAGACTGGCTCTTGTTTTCCATCCCTAAATGAGATTGGCCACACTGAGTCTGTACATAAGGAATACAAATTCTTAAAAGTGGTTCTCGGACTGCCTCCTAGAAACGCATAATTAGCTCTGGCTGTGGGGATACCAATGGCTCTGCTTTTGCTTAACATGTATATAATAATTTTTTAGGGTGACTATACATTCCTTTGCCATTTAGGAATGAGAAGTGTGATGTGGAAGATTTTCCAGTTTTCTAGTAGTTTAAATTTCTAGCTCAGACTGAGGTTCTTCTTGGATTTACTTTATTATGTTTGATATGGGCAGTTTTTGGCTATATTCAGGTTGCAATCAGACAGGCAGTTCTGGCCACAGCTGAGCTCATTGGTCTTTGTCCTTTTCCCTCAGTCCTTATGCTACTGTCTTTTGCTTATTTGCTCTCTCACTGTGCTTGGACAAGGGAAAAAATGACTGGGGTTAAAAAAAATTAATGGATCAAAAGTGTCTAAGTGAATCAATATTTTTTTTACAGCTACATCAGGAAGACTGTGTACACAGTTGTGTGAGTAGATTTTAAGGAGCAATAACCTCTGGGGAAAGGGAGGAAGAGAAGCTGGGCATAGGCTCAAGAAGAGGTGTAGTGGTACATTTGACTACAGCTTCCTTTCCAGTTTCTGGTTCAATGGTTTATAGAAGGCACATCACACGTGACACCAGCACTGGATATATTTCCATTGACATCAGTGGCAGGAGGAGCTGATCAATAAATGATGCTGACTTCACATTAAGCCCGGTTCTAAAGTTAGGGCAAACCAGCTGCTTTCTTGGAAATAAATGTAAATGTGAATTTATCTAAAATTTGAAGACTGATCAGTGAAGGAAACTTGTGAATGAAAAGAATAGCATGTTTCACACCAGAACTGAAGAGTATATGTGTGCGTATACATGTGTATATATCCTTTATATATATGTGTGTGTGTGTATGTATATATATGTATATACGTATCTTTTCCCGTTAAGGAAAATGGGACATAATTGGCTGGTGCAGAAGGAGAAAAAGTATTGATTGTTCTGTTATCTTAATTTTTGGCAATTTTAAATGTTGCCACCCATGATTTGTGCTTAGCTCCCATCTTTCACTTCACCCTTAAATTTGATTTTGAGATTGGAAATGTTTGAAATTTTATCCACGTTTCCTTGACTATGACAAAAAGTTTTTACCACTTTTTAGTTGAACATTTTGTTCCTTCTTTCCCAGAGCAAAAATATTTTCTTTTTAGCTGCACTATTTTTTTTTATTTAAGCCCTATTCCTCTTTCCATTGTGATGAAAAATGTAATTTCTTTCTTCTGACCTGAATGTCAGCTAAAGCAGATCAGTTATGAATAGTCCATCTATCCTGCTCCTTTTATTGGTGAGCATCCCAAATCCTTTGTAGTATTGCTCTTTATTTTTTCCTACTGTGGAAATAGAATCAGAGAACTTATTAGGCATCAAAGGAAACAGCTAGCAAGATCCATAAAATACCTGAACTGGTTATGCCTAGCACATTCAGAGTCTGTCATCTGCAGGTAAGAATAGTGACCTAACCTTAAATATCTGTGGCAGAGGAAGAAGCCAAACACACCTGAGTGCAGTGCTGGAGACACTCCCTGTCTGGAGAAAAGTTGGCGCAACTTTGATTCCACTTCACAAAAGGTGGTTTGGATGCAACCTCTTGCATACAGGTGCTCTTTAGGTACACAACAGGCATCCCTTGTAACGGTGGACAATCTGTGACACCCCCTATTGAAGGGGGAAAAAATCTCAGGGTAAGACAGAACCAGGGCAGAGGACTGAGTGTATTTTGAAGTGGTAGAATAAGCTGATGAAAATACTAGAAAGATCTGCAACTTCTCTTTCTCCAGCCTGTGTGGGAAATGGTTCAACACCCAAGATGTGAAGTATGACTTCTGTCATTCTCAGAACTTAACTTTTCAAGTATCCCAGGTGCAGTGATGATTCCCCAAAGGGTGACACTAGCTACGGTAAAGCCTTGCATTCCCTGCACAGCCAGAATTTAGTAACCTGGATCCAAACAGAAGAAACTTCAAGAAAGGAATGAGCTTTCTTGACTTTGGTTTGGTTTCATTTAGTTTTATGAATGTTTTCCTGAAGAGTTGTATTTGCATTGCTGTGGCTTAAATGCTGCCACATTTTGAACATTAATACTATTATGAACATCTGTAAGCATATTGGATATCAAAGAAACCTGCCCAAATATACTTAATTTAGAACATATAGAAGAATCACCTTTACAGTAAAAAACCAGATTACACAGACACAAAAGACATCCTAGTGGGTGTTTGAATTCCTTGGCACTAACACCAATACTTTAGAGCATCTACCATGCACTGAGGATGTTCTTCCTCAATTCCTCAAATAGAAGGAATATGTTATAACTTAGCTCTGGTGAGTGGTTAAGGACCATGAATAGTTTTTCCCTGCAGCACCTTTCTCTCTTGCAGTCTCAGTTCTAGCTTCAGAGGCAGATGGAGGCATATAAAGAATGATTAAAATCCTCTTCAGGTACGAGAGGCTACATGAGATGGCAGAAACAAACAGCTGTGTTGAGCAGGGTACCTGAATTCATATGAGATGGAGTACACAGAGCATCCTAAATAGCCACTGGAATAGGACGTCTCTCTTCACTTCCCCTTTCCCTTCCCCTTCCCCTTTCCCTTTCCCTTCCCCTTCCCCTTCCCCTTCCCCTTCCCCTTTTTCTTCCCTGCCCTTCCCTTCCCTCTGGACTCCAGGCTCCACTTCAGCTGGAGGTTGCTGCAGCAACTTCACTCATGCATCTGGCTAAATTTTGAGATTACAATAACCTTCCTCTACCCTTGACACTAGACATGCTAGAATAATTCTGGAGACTCACTTTAAGCAAAGGAATCCCTCAAATGAAACAGGTGTTGAAGAAAAATCATTTTACTTGACAGCTTATATCCCTGTAGCCCTGACCAGAAAAGCTGTATTCAACTGAAGAATAATAAAATTTTACGTTCTTTTTATCATATTATTTCTTTTATCACTTTCTCATAGGATTATTAGTTAATAAATCTTAATGTTTCCCTACCAAAAGAGTATGCTGTGATAAAACTTTTCTGTTCATTTTTAGACAGTGGAAATTCCAGTTAAAACTCGGTTCCTTTCTTTAAAATTCTCATCTCTTCATTCCCTCTTTGATCATACTTGAGAGCTCATCTCCTTGGTCTGCTCAGAGCTGCTGCCAGTGCTTTAATTTCCTCTCAATATTGTAAATACAAACCCAGAGAAGAAGGTTGCAATTTCCTTTGAATTTAAAGTCACACTCCAGCTTTTTACCAAAAGAAGCTTATTGACTGAAAGGCAGACAAGCTAAGGAAAGACCATGGTCTCACCCTGTGAGGGTATCTAGTAACGAAGGACTAGAGTGCTTCTGAAAAACCAAACATCTCTCACTCCAGCATGTGAGGAGTCCAGGCACTGACTGGGAATACAGGGAAAGCCAAGATAAGCCATGATGGAGAAGTTGGATAGGAGCATCAATATTACTGCTGATTTCCCTCCATCTCTGCATCACATAACTGATGTGAGGGAGTACAGCCTGAAGCACAAAAAAGTTGGCACAAGTATACAAGCTGTGTTCTGTCATAGGGAACAGGGTGATGAAGCAACCACCAGGACCTAATGCTTAAATGTGAGCCAGGCATACATGTGTAAAGGAGAGCTGCAGACTTCTCACAGGACTTCTTTCCACAATCCTGATGAAGAAACCAATGCTTTTGTAGAGAGACAAGGGGTGTGACCTTCCATGAGATCCTATCCAAAATTGCTTTAATTTGGCCTGTGTCATGAGCCTGGTCACTGTGTTGTGTAGCAAAGCAGCAAAGGCTTTGATCCACTGCTTGCATGGGAAAGAATTTGAAGGCATTGAACTCTTTGTATAAATGAAGTTTTCTTGGACCAGCCTGAAGATTTGCTGGGCATAGTTCCTTCCCAGGGGGTTTTCTCTGATGTGAACCAGAACCGTCCCAGCTCTAGCTCTAATAACCTAGTATATTTTACTCCCCTCTGCACTTTGACTTTTAACACAATCACCTATTTAGGTCCCAAAGCTGCAGTTGTACCCCTGCTCAGTAAGCCATGGAGCATTTTCAATAGAAGAGGTGTCCTTGAAGAAGAACAAACCATGCTATTGCCCCCTGGGGTATGTCTAATCTAGAAAAACTTTAAATACTGATTTTGAAGCTTTTCCACTGGCTTGACTTTGTAGGGTGCTTAGACCATCTCACAGGTATCTCAGCTACTGCTACAAGTATAAATGGCAATTCTGACCCCTTGTCAGGTACAGTGTGTAGGAAAAATAGTACTTTTCATTCAAAAAAAACACTGAAGAAATACATAAAACATATTTAAGGAAGTGGGATAAATATAGTATTGAAACTACAAACTCAGTGAAATTTGCGTGGTGTTCCTAGGTGCCTTATATAACAAATAGAACTCAAGAAATGTACTCGAGACACTGTGGCTGACTTTGAAACTTTAATTTGCATTTTTTAATTTAACTTTACTATTTTTAAAGATTAAAGGCTACTTTCATTTTGTTTCATTTCTTTCTTTTGAAGGGACTGAGGGACCTCTGGGTATTCTTATAAAAGTACAGAGAGTATCAAAATGACTAAATTAAGGAAACTTCTGCTACAGTGAAGTGGAAGTATCAGGAGGAAAGACTGTTCCAGCTTTTGAAATAAGTAAGAGTCCCTCTGGTGAGATATAGGATAAAGTTTCTCCGAGGCTCTTTAATTTGTATTTGTAACTGAACTTTGATTGGAGAAGAAATTAAATTAATCAACAGTGGTTTTTTCTGTACAAAAGGTAGTCGGAAAATTTGAGATGTCTGTGTCAATGTTTAACCTCACAATAAGAATATTTTAATATGTTCAGTGAGTCTGGGGGAGGCTGGAGGCAGATGGGGAAAGAAGTGATTTTGGCTCTTAGGTTTTCACATGATTTAGATGAAAAAAGAGCGTGAACTATTTCTCTGTATAATATAAAATATATTTCTTTCTTTTACCACGTGGCACACATCCTAAGCTGCTGAGAAGGTGTATGAAGGGAGTACAGATAGTGAAGAGAGGTCAGGAAAGGCATCTAAAGGGATGAAAGCTGTCAAACGAACAAATTGCATGTGTTTTCCTCTATGCAGTAAGTGCATTGGCTAAAAAAACATGAAAAGAAAGAAAATCTTCCTGCATGCTTTGTTTCTCACATCTGGCTTCAAAGCCAGATTCAAATGTTGGCCAAAGAAAGTACATAAATTCTGGGGCCTGTTCAATGGGAGGTAGTGATCCTTTTCAAAATCGTAACTTCATAACAGAAAACCATCACTCATGGAATGTACTCTGTTTGGTGAAAAACGTTCTTTCCAGCTCCATTGTAAAAAAAGACAACTCAAAGGAGAGAGTTAAGCCACGTTGTACTCACATATGTAGATGAAGCCATACCAGAAGTGGAACTCAGAACAGCTTCATAGCTGAAGGGTAGCATACTAACCAAGGTTATCTTGATTTGGGTTATTGCTTGGCCAGAGTGTCCTGATAGATTTGCAAAAGTAAGTTTAAAATATTGTGTTATATTTATTTTGAAAAACCATGTTGAAGAAAATTAATTTCTCTAAAAGGAGTGCATTTTGGAAACTATTGTTTTAATCAGATAAGGTTTTTTTTGGCTAAACCAATGTAACACAATAAGCACGGTCAAAAGGCCTATCACTACCAAACCTGGTTAGCACCATTGCCTCTGTATTTATTTAATTGTTATTGCTATTTTATGCTACTTTATGGACTTTTCAGTAATGCTAGCAGTGAGAAAAATCACCACCCTGCTGCCAGGGTCAACAGGCGTTTATGAGAACTTGGTCGGTTTCTGTGTGTTAGTGTTTGGCACACACAGAGTGTTTTTTCCTTGTCATTATCCTCATGTTTAAACATTTCCATCACAACTTTTTTCTAAGAAAGCCATTCTCATTGGGTATCACTTGTCTCAGAAAGTAACCTGAAACAGAAGTTTTGAAGACATGTGTGAAATGCAGATTAATCAACAACGTTGTGACGACAGACCTGAAAGTTAACTATAGGGAAAGGTATGAAGAATTCACGAATCTTTCCAGCCAGCTCACACATGTTCATAAAACATAAATCCTTTTGTAAATTTTGAATGTTTCACTTCATAAAATAAATGGATTAGAGACTGGATTAAAAAATGCAATACTGAAGTGTAAAGTCACAGCCTCTGTGCTGATGCATATTTGCTGAAAAGTCCATGGGGACCATAAGACTACTATTCTTCACACTTGCCTGCCTCTGAACGGCCTCATATGTTCTTGGTGTCATGCTGAACTGCTGGGAGTGCTTGAGCAAAGAGATCTCTTCATGGTCTAGACAAATCATGGTTATCCCTCAGCTGAAGCTTCCGGCGTCTAGCTGCACATCCTAAAGTTGTGACTGGACCCTCATAGTGCATACAATTACTGAAGTCTAACTTCAGGGAGGCCAAGATGTTCCCTGGAGAAAAATCATCATTATACTTTACATTCAGTGGAGCTAAAATGCTATATACAGCTAAGAATCAGCTCCCCTATTGTTTCAATTTCATGATGGCAAATATATTCATAGCTGTGGTATGTACAGTGCTAGAGATAGACATATATGGTACATTACAGTACTCTATGCTCATATAATTTGGCATTTGGATGGGTAGCTAACCTAAATACAGCCATGGTAGTTTGGCAGATAGTCATCTAATCTATCTTAAAATACAATTCTGGTTTTAAAATTACTTCATTAAAGTGGCATCTTCTGACTCAACAAGCTCATCTGTGGGTATTTGGTGGCTTAGCTGCTTGCTTTAGCGACTGGAGTTCATTTTTGTCAATCATGCCTTTGACAGTCCTTCTCGCACTCGGAAGAAGAAATTGTTTTTTAGAAGTAGCCTTCTGGGAAGATCTCCGTAGCTCAATAATTTCTAGGTAAATTCACAGGTGTCTGGAAACCCCTCCACATACCTCATTATCCCTGCAGGTTCAGCTATTTAATGTGAAAACTAAAGCTGTAATTTCTTGCCCATGGATCATGTGTAGGAGAAAAGCCAAATCTAAACAAAAAATATTGCAATAAATTATTCACACAAGTAAATGACTCACACTCTTGCTCTCTTCAATGACATATTTCCTATAAGAAATTACTCCTCAGCAGGAATGAAATGATCACAGTCTGGGCTCTGGCTAAAACACTTACAGTGCTGCATCGTGTTCTGCTCTGACCACCATGAACAGTATTTTAAACAATGCTCAAAGTAGAGAACACTGCTCCATAACTCATAGATGTGCTTGCCACAAGTGACAGTGGCAAGTAACTTCTGAGTAAAACTATGCTTCAAACACAATGAACAATCCCTCCCCACCTGCAGAACAATATACATCGGTTCAATAATCAGAAAGGACAAAGACAATAATCTGTCTTATTTTAAAGCACAGAACATTTTCCAAAACATCTCTGTGAGTTACCATTCTATTATCCCTAAACTGTCTCCTGACCTCATAGTATGCTTTGTGTTCCCATGTTTATTTTACATTACCAAAACAATTTCAACTGAGAAATAACATTCGGCCCAGTGTCAAATGGCTGAAGTCTGCTTTTCACATTTACTGCAAAAAAACAGTGAAGACATCCTAAACACATTTTGGGGCAAAATGATACACAGAAATACAGATAATAAAAGCACAAATATAGATTATAATGGGATATTTTGTCATGGAGTATAGATTCTAATTAGATAAAATGAAAAAAGCAGACATAAAAGTGGGTCAGTAATTATGCTAACAGTGCAACAATGTATAATCCAGGTAATAGCTGGACAGAAATGGACCAAGAAACAGATACATACATAGAAATGCAAGCATCACTGTTTTTCAGCCGTGTTTGTTTTGTTCCCATGGAGACTTATGTCTCACATACTAAAGCCAGTACTCACTCCCCTCCTGCACACATTCAAAAAACTCACTTATTAGAGACACACATACAAATACTAAACCAAACGCCTTTGGAAATAAGTCAGGTATATTAACATGTCAGTGATAGCTGTCTTCAGTAGCACGTTTTTGTTTCAATAACAAATCCCGATGGGAGAGGTAAGCATCCTTAGAGTTTGGACATTTAAAGTCTGAGTCCTCTGGAGGTCTTATTCACACCTGAGTGTAATAGAGAATTATTTCTATTTCAGTAGGTTTTGATCAGGCTTCTGACATACTGCACACATGAACAATAATTCTAACTAAAACTCATGAACATTTATTCTAACTAAAAACTTGTTTCTATAAAACATATTTTCAGGAAAACTGGTCCAGGGAATGTAACAGAACTGTTTGGGTAGGAGTCTCATACAAAAGCTAAGGGATTTATGTTGATCATAGTAAAACCCCTTAAGAACACATATGCAGAGAGGATGGGATGTCCTGCTCTAGAAGTACTGCAGAAGGCAGCAGCTTAATTAAGGTCCTTTTCCAGATGCTTTATTTCTTCTCTGTTTCATTGGTTCATCTTGTCTGTATGTTCCCATTTTGAAGATCAGTTTGCATAGCAGCTTTCTTTCTGCTCCCTACTATTGCTCACACTATTTTTCACCAACTTTGAGTCAGCTTTCTTTCCTCCTTGGCATTAATTTGAATAAACAGACTTCTTTAAGGATCAGTCTCTCTATCCAAACTTGGAAAAAATATGATTTGGGAGATAGAATAATTAGTACCTTCTGCAACAACAGAAATGGTAGCATTGGGCAAAGCTGCCCCAATAGAAACAGTGAATTTGGACTCAGGTTCTTTTAACTGTATTTCACTGTCCGAGCAAAAGTTTGATTGTCTCTTCTGGCAGATATCAAAGCAGGATAAAAGTAAGAAAAAATAACTTCTTTTCTAGGACTATAAAAGTTAACAAAAGATACCTATAAGCAGCTTGTTTTTGTAGGTAAAATTCGCACAGATGAGTTCTTCATGTTACATTCACAGGGTCCGCTTATTGCTTTAAGCCATGATTTACATTAGGTATTATTAGTGCCAGGTGTCTAGAGAGAAAATGGAACTTTTACCCTCATGATTCTTATAGAGGCAGGATAACAGACTAGGAACAAACCACTCCACCTCGGCTCCCACAGAGGTTCTGGGTTTTTGGAGGAATAAACTTTGGAGCAGTTAACATAGTCATTCACAGTGGAAAAAGAAACATACTCAAAAACCCCCAAAAACAGGGCAACTCTCCTAGTCTCAACGGGTGGTAGCAGGAGGTGGCTCTAAAAGGAAGTAAAATGCTTTAGTTTATTGCAAGAAGTCCTTTTAACTTCACGCTAAACTGGGATGGAGATATATACCTAACTGGGACTGCAGGGCTCTACATTTAGAACAAACTTCGATGAAAGGAAACCAAATCCCAAGCTCATTGAAGTCAATGGCAACATTCCCACTGACTTCAATGGGAACAGTACGTAGCCGACAGTCATTAGAGAATTACTAAGAAACTAAATTTATTTAAATGCAGATATGACAAACTTCTGTTTGTGATGGCTTCTCATAGAAAAGATTCTGGTAATAATAAGAGCTGACTTTGATATTTCCATTCTAGCAAAAGTTTTAGACAGTTACTCTACTTAGCTCAAAATGTGCTTAAGTCATTAAAAAAACCAGGATACCACACCCAGTTTATAAAGCATACATTCTTAATGAAGCCACTCTTTAAAGAACTCAGACTGATTTTCTCAGAGAATAGCAGTTGCTAGAAAGCACAGGCATGAATCTGGAGAGGTTTTTCTTCCAAAACGTATAATACTCAAGCATCAGAAGACAGTATTTTGCTGTTGCTGGCTTTGAAAGTTGCATACAAACAATTGGAAAAGATTCACAATTTCTAATTTAGAGACTTTTGTTACATTTAAAAGCAGCAAAAATTCAGTGTTCCTGAAAGGATGGACAGTGTAGACCCTCACTCTTTCCACAAGCAGTAAAAGGCACAGTATGTGATGTAGCTTGCCTAGAGTACCCAATTCTAGTTTGACACATAAGTCTGCTAGTGGTAAACCAACCCTCAGGGACGACATGATAAAGGGTCCATAAGTAGTTCAATAGATAGAAAAGCTCTTGAAAAAGTAGAACTGCTTCCTGAAAAGATGTCAGGAGGACTCCTATGCAACCCACACAAACAGTTCCTTTCTGGGTTTCAGAGGTTTTTTTGAGCTTTACAATTTCTCATGTATTTCCCCAGCCAAAGTATAGATTAAAGTAATTTCACTACTTCAATTTGAGGGATGCCATAACATTAAATTACACCCACTTAAATAATTACATCTCTTTAGCTACAAATGATAAAATAAACGTATCATGTTTAGCGTATGTACTTTGCATGCAGTCATATAGCAGTTTACATGCAGAGCTTTTCCCAAAGTAGCAGAGGGGGGAAAAGTCCTTCTGGAAATCTTTACTATTACACTAACATATTTGATTGTGGGAAACAACAAATCAAATGAGGCAAAGGTTATAGCAGAAAAATAAATATAATCAAATGGGAATAAAAGCTACATATAGAAGGGCAAGTTCCAATCAGTGTACTTTATTCTCGTTCTTAACCTCAATTAATTGTTCAGAGGAATATGATGCTTAAATTATTGTCTTCTTCTGCTAGCTTTATGAACTTTTCTTTGCATACATGTCCTCTCAGAACTCATTCAGCTAAGGAAACCTTATTTTTAGTGTCTTTATTCAAGTGGGTTATAACATAACAGAAAACATGTGAAATAAGGGGGAAGTAGATGCTATAGCAGGGGGTAAGAAAGAGAATAATTCTGCAGCCAAAAAAATGCAACTCTACAACAGGCAGTGAGGACTTCCTCACATTTTATTATTTAGCCCAGGGAAAAGAGAGAATATCTTTACTCTTATAAGAGCTAATAGAAATACCGTCAGAATTCCCACCTGTTGCTATTTTAATCCACAGCACAGAATATATTTGTCTCTGGCCATCCTGGGTGTCAAGTTCATGGGAGATATCAGCTATATTTGCCTTTATCTCCAAAAGCAGGGCACTTTTGTCCAGTCTGCTGCCGTTTGCATTTTGTCGGTCGCCTGCCCATAAGGTGGTTATGCACGTCATCACAAGTAACTCATCTGCTCCACTCTGGCTGCCACACACCTGGCTTCTTCATAAGACATATTTGAAAATATATTAGAAAAGAAAGGAAAGAGAATGCTGGAAGGGTCTTTGGGAGCAGTTTATTACCCAGGCATATAGCAATGCTAGAGATATATCACGGTCTAAATGTGACTCTGAATTTGGATCTGAATTCCAATCAAGGCAAAATCTAGTTTACATAAATATTTGTGTTGTGTTATTTTAGAGATAGATTTTTTTGCTAAAATTTCAGAGGAAAACTTGATCCTGTTTCCTCAAAACTGCCCTTGGCTTTTACCATTCCAGTCTGAGGCAACACCTTGTTTTAGGACCCACAGGCCCAGGCAACTGATTGAAACCTGTGCCATCCACAGGGCCCATTATATCAGATTTTCTTGAAGCATACCTCCAGGATTAGGCCATGGACAAAAACAGCTGGAGTGACGTGCTTCTGTTTTTTCTCTTAAGTTCAGATCAGCAAGAGTTTGAGAAAGACACAGCTTTCCTCGCCTGGAGGCAAATGACATCTCAAAGCAGCCAAGAGGGAACTGAAACTTGGGGGCACCAGAGGCAGCTTCAACTTATGTACTCCTTAAATGCCTACTGGTTGCACATCCATCAGGAGAGACAGAGAGTGGTCAGGCATGGCTGTGTAGCTCACTGGTTATGCACAGCCCCAGGAGGTAGGGGTGCAGTCCCACAGCAGGTACCGTATGGCTATTAAGAGCAGCTGTGAAGCTGACAGGACTATCGGACACAATCAGCAGCTGACAGGGTACTGGGGAATATAATTCATCCTGGGAATAACCACATGGCCATGTTTCCCAAACCAAGTGAAAAAAACAATAAGAAGAAAAAAACAAAACAAAACAAAATAAAAAACCCCAAATATTTCCCTTTGTCCCCCTTCCACAAGGTTTTCAACTCTTGGAATTGAAAAAGAAAAGATAAAGCAATTTTTTCTGAAGAATGAAAACAGCATTTGTAAAGATGGTTTCTTCTGTCTCCTGAAGTCTATCCAGTTCTGCTCAATGTTTTGGAGACTAGGGTTCTCTGCAGGAATGGGAGGAACTGTGCAGAATGGACATATCTACCAAACCAAGCAGACTGTGGATGAACATGCCTAAAATTCCCAGGAAAATGGTGGCATGCTCAGACCATGGGTACACAGGGGAGGGAAACTGACTCAAAACAAAAGCCCTTCGTTGGTGGTGCAAGAGCAAGGTAATATCCTGTCAAAATACCTCCCCTGAGGATCATAATGGTGCTCGGGCAGCAGACGAGCCCAGGAACTGGCAGCCAGCAGGGCCCAGGCAATGTCAATGCTCACAGCACCAGGAAGCAGCCCAGCAGCAGCCCTGGGAATGTCAGTGGACACTGTCTACTGGATTGAAAGGGCCAGGCCCATGAGCCCAGCACTGATGTTCCGCAATCAAGTAAAACACCATCTACAAGTATGATCTTTATAAATGCCTAAAGTATAGATAATACAGGATTTTACAGATTACAGTACTGTGATTGTGAAAATCTATATTTTTCAACAGAATTCAATGAATTTTGTCTGTTGTCTTCAGGGAACTTCACAGAGTCCTTCTGTGCTCCACAGCATCTCCAGGTACAGGGTAATTCTTACTACATTTTGTGACTGATGAACTAGGAACAGAGAAATATTCATCACAAACTTTATGCAGCTCATCACCATCATACTGACCCCTTATTTTAACAGTAGCCTGACTCTGTTTATACAGGTAGCATTCCTCAATAATGATCATTAGTTACATTTTTAGGATCGTGTCTCCAGTCAACTTGATACCATTATATCTACTGTAAAAATTATCTTGGATTTGTGTGATCGTGTAGGTACCCTCCGGACCTCACACTGGTTTGTTCCTGCTGTGAGCCAGGGATATAGATGCTAGATATAGATACTATCGGCATGGACACAATTAAAAGCAGAAGACGGAGGAAATACATCACAGCATCAGTAAACATATTGCACATGTTTCAGATCTCATCTTTCTTGTGAAGTCAGTCTACTGTCCCTCATATACACATTAAATTTGGTCTAAAAGTCTGCAAAGTGAACAGATGTGCTGCTGCCAGCACTCCTGACAGAGTCCCAGCCAAGTCAGGATTGCCTGACTCCATGCATAATAACTCTCACAGACTGCTGCCAGGAAGCTCAGTATTAGCACATGGCTATGGAGAATTTGTATAGTTATTACTGTATGAAGAAAAAATTGGAGCTCCGATGTGATCAATGTGTTTGTTCCCGTCTCACATGTTTGTAAGACCTAGCACACCCCCTTTAGCAAAGGTTCTGCCATTTGGGAATTCAACCATGGAGTGATGGAGCAGACAGTGTAGTCTCTCCCTAGAGCATATTTTCCTTTCAATTTCTAGACTTAGTTCCCAATGTCCTTAAAATTCCTCTCTTAAAGACATGTGCTTAACATAAGGAGGTGATAGGTGTTACATACTTGGGATAATTCCTCCTATATCACGCCTTGCTTCTAAATTCTGTTTGAACCAAAGATGGGCATATGAGGTTGGAGCTTAGCAGACTCTTTTTGCTGTGATCTGATTTCAAACTTTTCTCTGAGCTGCTCAGATACTAACTGGTGTTCATATCACAGTTCGTGATTCATTTGTAGGCGCAACTGTGGATTTTTCTCATCCTTTCCCACTCAACTCTGAGATTCTCAGTGTGTGAGACTGGGCTTAAATTTCCTCTGGGCTCTCACAGGGTTATCTCCAGCAGCTTATTCTGATTCTGCAAGGGGATAAAGGATGTCCCAGACATTTTGAATCATATCCTACTGCTCTACACTGTGAAGGTCCCATCACCACGGATTGATCTGTGGCTACATGGTGCACAGCACCCACGGGAGTCTCATTATGCTTGATATACAAACATACTTGTCTTCATCTTCTTGGTTGCCAGAAGTTAAGAGCCTGTATGTTGAGCCTAACACCTTAGTCTTCCTAAGACAATCTTAATGAAAGAAGCACTCCAAATTTACAGCTGAACAACAGTTATTCTGAACACCCTACTTCCTTCATCCATTCATGGAGATGCTTAAACCATTTCATATGGTAAGATCTAACAGATTTTATCTTGAAACAGTCCTCAAAGGAATTCAAAGTAGGCAGAAAACAGAAGCAGATTTGAGAAATCACCTGTTCCCCAAGAAGCAGTTTTTCCAAAATTTCTGACTGAACTTGCAGTGTGGTATAGGACTTTGCTTTGCATTTATTTATGAGGGCCTGATGCTTGCAGCCTATGCCTGTTCTGGCCTGTCCATTCATTGAATCCCTAAGGTTAACACAGAGGACAGGGCTGATGTTTCTTTGCTTGGTAATAAGAACCACAACATTATGCTTATAAAAAGTGAGAGTCTTGAGATAACTTCCTTCCAAATCCCCTGAAGCCTCAATTAAAATGGTTCATTTGTTAACCCTTAAACAAGTGCACTATTTATTGACATTTTTGTGTTCCTTGCAATCTATATTCAAATCACAACAGCCAACACATCTAGCAGGGTAAAAAAAAGGTCTAGTTCCTGTGTGTGGATTGTTACACAACCCAAACAGTTTTGTGTTTTGCGAAGGTTATTTAAAAGCAAGAGCAAGTAAGAAAAGAAAAAACACAAAGAAACTACAGGATATGATTCATAAAAATCCCACGTCTCCTCTATATGCTCATACAGTCTTCTTTGAAAAAATAAATAGAAGTTTTTGTTGTTTAGCAATGTTCCAGTAAGTAATACACATGCCAGAGAACAAGCAAGCTCAAAACAATAAGCTAAATTTAGAAGAGGCAGATTCAGCATCTAAAGTCACACTTATTTTATAATGTGAAGGCATCTGGAAGAAATATAGTCACATGGACAGTCTGGGTGCTGGCATAAAGACTGTAGCTCTGGAGATTCTTCCATCATCTACAAGCTCTATGTGGATCCTCAAACAACTCTCTTAATCCTATCTGTGAAAAGAGGCAACAACTGGCCTGCTTCTGTGGCTGTTGTGAAAATGGAACCCTGGGTGTTTACAAGGATCTTGGATTTTTGTGCTGAGTGCCACAGAAATGAAAAAAATATTTCTTCAAACCACTCAGTTTTAAAAAGTGCCCAAAAAGTAATTAACTTTGAGCCATTTTGCTATGCCAACTAAGTCTATTTCCTGTTGAAATGGAAGAGAGAGAGAAAGACATGGTGCACACTAGTGCTGACCATTTGTCAGCACTTCAGTATTACTATCAATAACATTTTTTTCTGGCATATTTTTCTCCCAACTTAAAAACAGTAAAAAAGTTCTGTGCAGCAGATACTTGATAGCCAAAATAAATTCTCAGTAGACCTCATCAACTCAATCAATAAAACACTTAAATTCCTGTAGGAGACATGTTTAGCAACAGCAAGAAGCAGCAAGATCTATGTAAGAGTCTGTGACCAGGACCACTCTTCCATAGTGTGCCATCAAGCAGTAATCAAAGAGTTACTTACACCTACAGAGGACAGCTGTCATGGCTACATGCAAATTTTGACATTACAAAGAGGATTCAGGTGGAACTATCTGACAGCACTCTGTATGTACATCTCTAAGTCAGATACGGGCTCTAAAGGAGATAACATGAGCTATAGTAGCTCAATGAAGATGGAAAGATTTCATCGCAAGGCAATACTAGATTGTGATGATGCTTCTCATGAAATAATTTCCTGGACATTTTAAACGAGAACTGGAACATATTAATTTTTGAAGTTTTTATGTTCTTTTTGCTGTTTACAGATGATGTTGCAGCTGTTCTTAAACTACATGCTCAACTTTCAGTACAAACCCAAACGCCCACTGCAGGCAATAGTAGCTCAGAAGGAGCCAGGACTGGTTCTTTCTGGCTAAAGTGGCAGAAACTGAACTGCTACACATCAGATCTAGTGACAGACAACACACGTTTGTATTTCAGCTAACATAATATGTATGTATATACCATGATTTTGAGGGCACGAGGAGAGAGGCAGTTGAGAATGAGATAAATCAATTGTAGGATTATTTTTCGTTTAGTTTCCTAAGATTCAGTTATTATTTTAGTAGTTAGAACAAGGAATCATCAAATTTTTCCCTGTTTGTAGACCAAATTAATTATAAAAGACTAGATTAATTATAGACTCTACACTAGATATTCCAACAAGGTTCTCAAATGACCTAAAACACAGAGAAAAATATTCAGCTCTTAGAGAGCATCCAAAGGAGGGCAACGAAGATGGTGAAGGGCCTTGAGGGGAAGCTGTATGAGGAACAGCTGAGGTCACTTGGTCTGTTCAGCCTGGAGGAGACTGAGGGGAGACCTCACTGCAGTTACAACTTCCTTGGGAGGGGAAGAGGAGAGGCAGGCACTGATCTCTTCTCTGTGGTGACCAGTGACAGAACAGGAGGGAATGGCCTGAAGTTGTGTCAGGGGAGGTTTAGGTTGCATATTAGAAGAAAGTTTTTACCCAGAGTGTGGTTGGGTACTGGAATAGTCTCCCCAGGGAAGTGGTCACAGCACCAAGCCTGACAGAGATCAAGAAGTGTTTGGACAATGCTCTCAGGCACATGGTGTGACTCTTGGGGATGGTCCTGTGTGGGGCCAGGAGCTGGAGTTGATGATCCTTGTGGATCATCAACTCAGCATATTCTATGATGCTGTGACATAGCCAAAGGTGGAGAGCGGAATTAAGACAATGAAAGGCAAGAGAAGTTGAGAAGAAAAAATTACAAATTACCCCAATTATCTTCATACTCTTTACTCCTGTGTAGAGTCTGGTAGAAGTGCACACAGCTAGGCTGGGCTTCTGTCCCAGCTAAGATAGGCACTGTGACTGTGGAAAACGAGCCCATACTGATTTGGGGGAACATAAATATTTGTAATGCATGCTTTTACCTTGATTTATTGATGGATATTTTGTTTTGATAACAATTTATAACTTTATCACAGAATAATATTTAACTAGATCAGTTAAAGGACAATGCATTCAAATGCTGTAACCATCTGAATGTTGTAAAATGATGTTGTTTGTATACCAAATATACCACAAAATAGGTAATTTGGGATCTTACCAGGAATGTTCAATTCACTTATTAATAATCTATGGAGACATTCATGTGGCAGTCATAATAGACTGGGTATTTTTCAGTGATATGTGAAAAGAGAAGTTCAGTCTGAAGCAGCATACAAGCTAAGAGTATAGAGTCTGGACTTTGAAATCCTGGACTCATGTTCTTACTCTGCTTCTAGTAAAGTACAGAACTTCATTTTGGGTTTGTGTTGAACCTGCTCCATTTTACGAGCAAACCCAGAAAAGGACATAACAAGAATTGTGAAACCCTATTTTACAAGTCTCCAGGAGGCCTTATGAATGAAGTACTGTGCCTGGGCCATTGTGACAGCAAAGGTAAAAATTGAATTTTTCTCTTTAAAAACAAACAAACAAACAAACAAACAAACAAAGATAGCTCCAGTATGCTGAAACCATGATTTTAGTATCCTACTCCTCTTATTCAGCAGGTGAAAGAGACAGAAATAAAGAAGAAGAGCAGTGGCTCAACACATGCTCATTCAGTCTTATCTCACTACCCTTTCTGACAAAGAGCCATCCAACTCTTCATTCAAAGCTGTCAACGGAAAGAAAGATTTTTCCTAGGGAGGAGGATCTCCAGGGTAAGCAGTGAAAAAGCATGAGAGGGAATATGGAAGAATTCACTCCCACCCACCTACAGGAGATTCCTAGAAGCATTGTTTGCCTGAAGGTTTCCAAAAAACCCACTCCACATCTCAAAGGCAAGGTCAATTCTGGCAGGTTGATTTTAAAGCAGCAATGGCGTCTAGCTGGAATCTCTCACAAGCTTGGAATGTTAGAAGTAGACCCAGGAGAGAGGGTTTAATGTACAAAAAGCAGGTGAGGCAGCCAGAAAGACATGATGAATGCGATTTATCACAGGGCTCTGCAATTTATCACGATGGAATCACAGGAAACAAGCAAAGCAGAGAAGTAGATAGATAGACTGGATAGATTAAGATCCTCTGGGCATAGCACTTCTTTGAAATACGCCAAGGAAATTACATGTTACATGCTCAGATTTTCAAACAGTATTTTATTGATGGAATGGAGCTGTGTGTTTCTCAAGTTGGGGTCCTTTTCCCCAGGAAAGAAAAAGATGTGTTATTCTGAAGAATGTGAAAAAAAAAGTTAAAATTATAGAATGCTGGTTTGCTTCATTCTGGTTTTAATCCCCTTCTTGAGCAACTCTGGATATGTGCCAGGAGGTAGGGGTTTCCATGTGCAAACAAAGTGCCTGTACTTCCCAACTACCCTCCTTCCCACTCAGTTTTAAAGTTCAGGTGTGAGGCTCCACACATAGGAGCAATTTCAGTTTGTGAGCTACTTTTGACAACATGCAAGTGATCAAAATGTGCTCACAGTAAACACACTTCTTCCCCACTCCACTGCTTTTGTGGGGTGCCTTTCTCAAACCAGGTCTGTTCTGTCAGGGTAACAGTTTTACAGCAGCAGGGCTGGCGTAATACTGTGGTCCAGAGCGTTGCTGCAGCGCACTGGGTATTCCCCACCTCCCACAAATTAGGGGCCTTACAGCTTTCAAAACAGTGCATGTACTATTTAAATTGCTTCACTGGGAGGAGAATTATGTGTTCTGCAACGCCTCAGGACAATGAGCCAAAGGAACTATAGAATAGGAGCTTGGTGTTAGAGCCGGAGCTCTGCAATGCTCTGCTTTGTGTGTGTTTTAGCCTGGTATGTAACATTACTTTTACATTAACATTTGTGGTTCCTTTTTTATGCACTCCAGCTTCACCATGCTTCCCCCTTTATATTTTAACAGTCAGAATCCTATGATCCAACCAGGGTGGCATGTTCAAAGCTCTACTTCTTTTTAGCACTGATTAAAAGAAAAAACAGGCAAAAAAACCCCCCAGAGTATTGACCGAGCTTACTTCAAATAGCTTTTATTAACACTAGGACAAGACTATAGCCAAAGAATTATACAAAACACAAAACAAAAAGGATTTTAACAACTTGGTTGAAGACTATTTCACGCCAATCCAGAGCTCATATATCTATAAACAACAAAGTTTTGGAGCACAATATTACTAAACATTACTCATTGGATGCTTTTAGATACAAAAATGTATCAGGAATAATAACAATGGTTCCTTTTACTCTTATGGAAATATTACTATTGACCTTTGAAAATGTTGCCCTTTGGGTCACTCCCACTGATACTTTATCCCTTAGAATCTGCTCTGCCTGGAAAGACAAATTACAGATATACTTTTAGAGATCTGAGCAAAAGGACTATTTTTTATTGTAGAAACAGATAGCAACATCAATTTCCCAAGGAAAAAAATAGACACTTCAGCTGTGCATCCCTAGACCAAAAAGTTGGTGTTGTAAAAACCAACGGCAGTAAGTCTGCTTTGAAAGCTTTAGTTATGACTTCACCAGGTATTGCTTTATGCTTTCCTACTGCATTCTAACTTAGAATATTAAGCCAATCACTTAATTTAAAATAGCAGTAAATTATGCAGCAAGAGAGATGTGAACCATTCCCATAAGACATGTCGTATACACCCTTGTAAAGCCAATAGAATAGATCCACTACTGTCAGTGCTCTTTCAGACAGACTTTTCTAGAAGCAGAACTGGTGCTTCGTATCAGAAACAGGTACATGTGGCCAAGCTTAGATCTGTTACCTGGGCTTTGTTTATAGTTTCGTGTGGTTGGGTTCAAAGTTCAGGTTTCTTCTCTAGCTGCCTCCCAGATACAACCCAAAACCTGTTAGAGGAGGGATTTCAGTGGTCTTTGAACCAGGACATCCTATGGCTCTGTTACTGCCAATGTGCCTCTGGCCATGCAGGCATACCATTGGAAGGGGTTAATATGCGGAGATCTTGGCACAGAATCACTCTCTCTGCCCAGCGCCAGTGCCACTGGTTTCATGCATCCACACAGAAGCATATCTTCCGTATAAATCACAGCCCAACTCACAGTGTGCTAATTGACATCCAAACAGCAGTATCTTTGATGGTGCACAAGAATTTATATTTTGCTATAATCTATTCTAATATGCTGAACCACAGAGCAGGATGAAGGATTGTGTAGAACAGATATAATTGATTGTTGCTGGAACATCCTTTTTGGTCTCCATTCTCTGTGGTGTGTTACTTACTAGGGATTAAAACTGAGCTAGCGACAAGATGTCATGGGACAAGACCCTTTTGGATCAAGTGAAAATACGGCATTGTTAAAATCAAAATGGGTCTCTTTTGAGGCTTGAGAGGAATGTAAGTTTCACAATTTCTTTTTTTAACAGTCAGCAGACAGCCAGCTAAATTGTACTTTTAAAATACTGCTCCAGTTTGGATCTGTCACAAAAATGAAGCATTTAATTGCTGCTAGAAGTGATGAAGATAAGCTACTCTCATTCCCACACCAAGGGCAAGGGCATCTGTCACAAAAGACTGACTTTTTTTGTGTGGTTTTCTGTGTGCTACAAGAGGGGATTCAATTATAGGTACAAAAATGAAGCAAGTGACATGACAAAGAAAAATCTTGAATGATAATTTAGAGCAAAAACTCCTTCAAATACAGGATGAAAAGCAGGTAGCAGAAACTTGAATTAGGAGAAATTCTTCCCTGGCAGGTTCCACACACTACATCCCCCCTCCCCAGGTACATATTCTGTTTTACTTCCATATGGAGTCGGTTAAAAAAAAAAAAAAAAGTACAATGGTTCACAAGGCTCTATTGTGACCTTTAAAAATAAAACAACCATGCACTGATATGCTTCTGGAAAGGCTACTATTGAGAAAAAAAAATAATTTCCCCTATCAGTCACCTTATGAAGTGTCTGTTGGAGGTTGATAGCTTCTCGGGCAAATGCTCAGTATACACGCAGGGCAGCACACCTAGCTGCTGCTGCTGCTGCTGCTGCTGCTGCTTAGGACAGGAAATCGTACAGCAAGTTTCATGTCTGCATGTGTGTGGGCATGCTTGTGGGACAAGGGGGCATTTCCCGAAGAATAAACGCTCGCAGAGCACCTCCTTGCTCCTGCAAGCTAATAGGAGTTAGTTGTCTAACAGCCATCAGTGCCTTTGGAAAAGTTCCCTCTAATTCTTCGTCCCAGACACATTGCCCCGAAAGTGTCCTGCTGTCTGTCTACAAAAATTAGTTAGTCTCTACATTCTTGTTCTCTACAGGACCTCTGGTGTTGGCTGCAGCAAAACCTTTCTAATATTTCATCTCCGGTTATGACTCTCAGCTTTTTAGAGAGGTTGCACTGAGATAAGACACCAACTAAAATACCACATACTCTAGAGAGGGATTCATTTTGCTACTTACATTCAGCTGGCAGCATGTTGTTGACTTTTTTGCAAAGTAAAGAAACAGCCATCTTTGTTTGCATAACATTTTCTTTTTCTTTTATTATATTTATTTAAGATAGCTTAATGATTTTACTTTCTTCAGATTCACTTGCTTGGAATTAATTGCTTCATTTTCACTGAAAGTAAAATTAGGAATGTACATGATTAAAAAAGGGAATAATTCTGTGATCTTTACACTGGCAAAATTCCCATGAACTTTGATTATTCACTAGGAATGTTGCCTGAAAAGGGATCATATAATCAAGCACTTCATTGCTGCAGATTATATTAAAGCCAAATGAGCACATACAGAATTCCTGCACACAGAATCCAAAAATGAAGTGCAAGACACTCTTAGGTTACAGCAGTTCTGAGATTAGCTGTTCATGATTGTTCTCACTCCAGCCCAGGTAAGAGCATTAAGCTGGATAAAAATCATTCTTTTCTTCATATCCTGAGTCATATCCCTTTTATTTTTCAGTTTCTACTATGCACTGGAGGACCCAAGAATACAAGAAAAGTATTTAATGACCTAAAAGTACATGAAAAGCATAAAAATACATGAAAAGCCACATTAATCTTAATATTTAGTCCCCAACACTAGAGAAGAATATGAACTGGAGCAAGCATGTTAGTGGTACTTGCTGCTGAGGCATCTCTCATTCTGGTAGTTGGTGACTTTGGGACACCTTGATTCAGGGGCAGAGCGCAAATGACTGCATGCTTCCCCAGGAGCCTGGGGTGGGGGTACTGTGGGATGTCCCTCTGCCTGCCTGCAGCCCTCACGCCACCAGCACCAGAGAGAGGGTTACCCCGGCTCCGAATGCTCTCTGCCACCTCCTCAGCTTCACCTTCTCCATGGAATCACACACAGAACCCACCTTTTTCCCATCTTGTTTATGTACTGTAGCTCATTTTTAGATGAGCTAATGTAGATTAAGCTCAAATGTAGATATTTTGGCAGCCAGCATGAAATATCTGGGAATGAATTTTCAGAGGTGTCAATCTCTCTAGCCTAAGTGAGAGGTCCATGGGAGACATGAGACACTGATGTCTCTTCAAAAACAGCTCCTAAGCCTCTGAATTTGGACATTTGAAACACGCAATTCATGCATCTTTCTGAAATGCTTGCAATTTCTCGTTGAATCCAGTTAAAACTGGGCATTTTTAAGAATGTGTATGTGAATATTTCCCTGGAAGCATGACTAAAATTGCTGGAAGATATTTTAACTCTAACCCATAGGGAGCTATTGATGGTAATAAAAAGTACTGTGAGAAGAAAACAGCAGCAAGTGAAACTGCCCTCTCAGAAAGCCCAGGTCTGCTTTGAAGGAAGTGTTGATATTCACCATAAGCCTCAATCATTTCCCAGAAGGCTGTATGGTGCCTTGTAATGACATAATCAAAAAGTAATGGTGTTCTGGACTTAAAGGACAAAAAA
>VZRE01008669.1:0-43620 GCA_013396775.1 Cephalopterus ornatus | reverse complement strand
AAATGCACAGCCTGATCATCTCCCATTGAAATCAAAGAGGATTTTGCTATTGACTTTAGTGAGAACAGAGCTCTGGACACAATCTGTGTGCAGTTTATTTGCACATTTGCTTATCCAAACAATCCTAACTTCAACCAATAGTATGTCTGGATGTCTGTCTGAGACTACATCTGCATGAATGTATAAGTGCGAGTTTGTAATGTGGTTTAATTCAAATTATTTTGGCATTTTAAAAGCATTTCCAGCTACAAAGGACAGCTTTAGTTGATTTGCACCCCAGAATACAGCCTTTGATTGGAAAAGCTTGTAACTCACATTTCAGGTTGCAATTCATATTCAATGTCATGCAAGCTAATGACACAATCAGATTTTGCATTTTAATTAATTTTTAAACGATGTTATTATGCACTCAATTCAAACTTTGCAGCCATTATTTCTAAATGGGAAAAGCTTTACAAATTACCTATCTTATCAGCTATAGTCCTTGGTTTCCTTGAAGGGGAATTTCTTTGATGACCACAACAAAACTGCAGAAAATGGCAAGTAAGATTGCCATCATGAGTCTGCTGAAAATGCAGGATGAACTACTCGCTGCCTTACTCATGTGAACAACCCCTTCAGAACAGGCCAAAGTCAGGCAAGGTGGCTTACACCAGGAGTTAATTTAGCCTGCTGGGACTCTTTGCATTACTAAAACAAGCATGGTTTTGGCTTGTAAATGGGGGGTGGAATTTTATTTCACTTTCTGAGGGTCAGAATTTTATTTTCCTTTCTAAGGGGTATACATCCATTTTAGAGTAAACCTTTCAGAATAAAAGTTTACTTCTCATCATAGGAAATAACATTCTTTTTTTTTTTTTAGATTTCCCTTTTCAAAGCATGCCTCAGATTTCTAACTTGTAGTGGAGAGCTTTGGTATAAGTAATAAAAGTCTTTAAAACTAAAATGCTAATAGTAAACAAACCCAAACGCATGAAAGATATAGTCTGACTGCATAACAAAAGAGAATTATATAATTCTATTTGAGTGAAATCTTTCATCTTTGATTTACAGGTTTGAGTCTGCCTATAACTGAAACCATATTGTTCCATATCTTTCATATCATGGCCTTCCTCAAAATCTTGTTTTAATTAAGCTTCCTTTCAGATTTCAGAATAAAAAGCATGACAGTCTTCACTTATGGCTTTAATTTTTTTTTCTTTTTTTTTTGAATTTGGAAAATATATAAAAAATGAACATCACCTTCTTTTAAAAGCTGAGCAAGCTATCACACACTGCAAGCTGAATACTTCACAGTATTTCCTGGGGTTCATTAAGCGAGAAAGTTGTAAACAAAATAAAAGTTACTGTAGCAGAGTTTTGTTCATTTGAAGTACTCTTACATACCTGCCCTATCTCTTTCTCTGACGGTAAGGCAACACGTGTAACAGTTTAAGCGTTCATTATCAGCTAAAGGCACAACTCTATGTAACGTTCTCAAACATGGAATTAAACAGCTGAAGTCACATTGCAGGAGATCTTGCTGCACTTTGGGGATCTAAAATAAAGCCTAAACCCTTTTAAGCTTCTTAAGCAACATCAGTTCTCTTGGTGCAGGACTACATAAAAGAATCAGTTCATATTCACATCACGACCTGTAAAAAACACCCCACGCAACCTCCACAGAAACACCTGAGCTTCAAATGAGCTGCACGCAGTTACTGAAGATCGTTGCTTTGGAGTCAGAACGCAGAAACATTTCAGAACAAACTAAAAACACATTTGAAAAACTATCCATACTTGATTTCTGCTGCACATATGGTGAGCGCTACTGTCAACTACAGAGGGTACAGCACTTTTTTTTAAAGGCAGAAGATCGCTTGTTTTAGAGAATCGTGAATGTGTTTTTATGATAGAAAAGATTACATGAAATGGGGAGGGATGGCCAGGAAAAGGGAAGAGAAAATAAAGCACCACCAAGCACACTACTTCGGGGGATTTATAGTACAAGAAGAAATCCTTTCCCTTTATCTAAAATCCCTCATCATAATTTAAACACTTTTCACTTATTCAGCTAAGAATTCATTAGAGGAGGTTAAAAATTGGCACGTAAAATAAGGGTGGGGATTTTTCTTCATGACACAGAGCAAAGAAAACAAATTCTATTAACAATTTAACATAGTATGAAAAAAAATTACCCAGTAAAAAGTGTCAGAAAGTGATTCATGGAGTTCACAGAGTATGTTGCTGGTTGTTGCAATTCTCATATCTATGATCTATCATGTAGAATTTTGCAATACTCTATTTCACAATTTCTGTTGGTGAGTGGGTCAAACAGCATAAAAAAAGCATGCTCTAGGCTTTTTCTCTCAAGCCCGTTTTTCTGTAACTCTAGAATTGTAGCAGTTACATTTAAGGAATCTTTTGGGCTCTTTCAAGTCCATCCAAAGAACAAGTGAAGCTGCTATTCAGAATGTTGTGCCCCGTATTTATGTTCCATCTGATCTGTGCCACCCAAGAAGCAGACAAGACATGTCTGAGGTGCTTTGGGGGATACACAATGATGTCACCCACAGGAAATATCAGGGAGAACTTGGCACTTCACAAGGCTGGCTCTTCTTCCATGGGCTCACCAGCAGCTCTGTAAAAATAAACAGGCAATCAGAATACAGCACAAGGTTACACAATGACATTGTAGATTTTCATGCATAATCAAAGCTGATTTTTCAACTCTCTGAGATGTTTATTTGTGTTATTCAGTTATCCATAAACAGAGTTTCTTTCCTAGGAAGTATAAACAAATGTCAAGTGGAAAAACATTTTAGATCCAAGCAATCACCAAAAATGTTCCTGTTTATATTAAAATATGTCAGAATATTTTATAACTTTTTGTCCAGAAACGTACATGCTTTGTGTCAATAGAATCAAATAATTTCATGAAAAAAATAGCTGTGATACTTCTATTTTACATGCTTTTGCAACTAAAAATACATGCATTTATTTTTTCAAGTGGGCCCATACCATTAAAGAAAAATAGCTCACTAGTAGCCAAGTAGCAAGCAGTGTTTCCTCTGAGGTTCTTCTCCAGTCCCCTAATTTTTGATTTTGTTCTTTCACAAACTCACTGCCTGCCTGCAACTTTTGAGACTAAATTCTGAACCTGATCAGCAGATAGAGAAGGTATCTATAATAATATAAAATCAGACTATATGTGTATCTCTTACTTGAAAACCTCTGGGAAATATTCAGCTTAGGCAAGATGAGCTAAGACAATCAATAAGAAAACAATGAGGACACATACGATGACCTGGCGTAAAGTCTTGTAATTCCTTGTATCTGACAAACTACTGTACCTGAGGAATATGATAGCAATTATAAAATGAAAAGCTTTTGAGATCACAGCAAGACCTCACTATTGAAGGGCAAAGAATTTGGACAGAAACCATTTTTCACATCAGTTTGTCAGAATACCATATGATACATGAATTTAAGAACTCCTTTAAAATAATAACTTCAAGTAATTTTGAAATGAGGGGAGAGCAAAAAGTAAATGCAAATTAATAAATGAGGTGTTTACTAGATAATCTTGTAAGCCAGTATAATAACTCACTTCAGTAAAAAATGCCTCAGAAAGCACAAACACATGAGATCACCTGGAAAAGAAAAGTAATTAATGGAGGCTTGCTTGGGCTTTGATAGTTTATTCAGCAAGGAGGCCAGAGAATTTTAAATGAATCTGGAATTTATTAAAGTCTTTCCCAACGAAAAAAATCTGCAGTATGCCTTTAAATGATTTTATACAGCTTATTCCTTTATGATTTGGAATGATCACAGCTAGCATGTTGAAAAATATGCCACGTGAATGATATACGAAAAAGAAGATGTTTTTCAGACTAATCACTTTCCAAAGGGTATTGAACCTAAAAGATTACTGATCTATGAATCTCAAATCTTTTGTTCCTCACCACATGGTGGAGAATGTTTCCTATGTACAGTAATCAGTGCAGCTCCCTCATTCCTGAGAGGCGAGGTGAAGCCCTCTTGCATTCCCTCTTTTTACCCTCTTGCATTGTGCTGGCTTACAGCACAGACCACACAGTGGCAGCCAGGGTGGGATGGAGCCCAGCCTGCTGCTGAGGTCCTCAGGTGTGATAAAGGATCACACACCATGTGAGGAAATCATACTGAGGGTCTGTGTTGCTGTTGTGCTGACCACACACTCCACTTTCTCCAGCCACTTTTGGGAAAACTGAACATTCTCTGGCATAACACGAAAGTGCAATAAGCCCCTGTTAAACATCCAGAAGCTTATGGGTCTGTCAGGAAAGAGGATAGTTTGGAAGCAGGTAACAGCTCAGTTTTTAGGTTCTGTTGTAAGCAAATGAGAAGCAATAGTTGTTAATAGATTTCAATTGGAGATTTCCAGAGCTTCACTCCTTCCTGCCCTGCCAAACCTCTAGAAGTGGGAGTGGGAGTTTGGTCTATTTATAAGAACTTAGGGAAGCAGTACATGCAACAGTCTGTTCACATGTACTTGGCTTCTGGGACTGACATTCTCTTGACCACAGTATAGCTGAGAGGATCTTATTCAGGGCTTTATTCTTGAGAAATTTTTCACTGACAAGGGTGCTTCTGAGTGCCAGGAAGCACTCAGACACCAAGTGCTATATTCCAATATATTCCAACAATAGGCCAATATTCTACATCAACCAGAGTGAAAGCACCAATAAAAATTTTTATAAGCAAGTGGTAGGTGCAAGGTCCTTTTTGGAAAAGGAGAGGAGGTTAGAGTACCCTGGAAATCCAGCTGTTGTCTCTCAGTGTGGGTACTCTCACAGACTTCTTCAGTCTCCTTTTGAAGACTTATGTATATGCTTTAACTTCATTTTATTCATGTCAGAGAAGTCATTGATCTATCCAATGGCTTATCAGGTATTTTTATGAGATAACAGCTCAGGCCAGAGTTTTGTGTGAGAGCCAGTACAGTTTTAGGGCTCTCAGTATATAAAGAAAAACACTGTAAGTCCCATAGCACTGAGCAGTGAATCAGTATATACCCATTCTGCCAAAATCAAAAGTTCTCAAAAGAAAAATCAAGGGGGCAGAGTCTGACAGGCCAAATTTATGTTACTTCAGCTTTGTCACTGTTAGTTACATCAATTCAGTCAGTCTCCCTATAGCTGACAGGAAGTTGGCATAAAAACACAAAACAGGCAAACCCCCCTATCCTTTATTGTATGCTCTGAGTGGTTCCTTGAGATGCAGCTGTGAGTTCAGGTCTGATGTGAACCAATTCCATGTGGTCAGCAGATTCAGAAAGACAAGAGTTGAGACTGTAATGATTGTAGAATCACAAGCATGATTTTTCTCTAAGGCTTCACTGTGGCTCATTTAAACTGCCGGTTCCTAGGAGCTGAACCCTCTTGATTTTGATGTGCTGGGAAGAGCGCTCAGCTTTAACTCTCTATATGTACAATTCTGACCATGGCAGAATGAAGTAGTCTCTTTGCAGCTAATGCTAAAGAAAATGATTCTATTTAAACCTTAAAACAAGAGAAATAGATGAGGCAAAAATCCTACCATATGGATAAAATCTGGCAAAACATGTGACATCTTAAATATTGTTCTGTGGCAATTGAGAATGAATGTTATTTATCAGAATATTATTTAAAATATTTAACATCTACAATTTAAAAAGTTAATATTTAAGAATATAGATAAACCCAGAACATCATCCAAAAAAGTAAATGTTTCTCTTACCCTATTTTTTAAATTAGAATTACAGAGATTCCTCTTAGCTACATCATCACACACATAAAACTAAAAATTCAAGGTATGTTTCCAAGTCACAGAAACTGCTGAACAAAAGATAGATTTTTTGGCACGGTATGGCTGTTTTATGCCATAATCTGTTCCTAATTTAACTCAGCTGTCTCAGGGAAGATCATTGTAATTGAAAAGCGATCTTCTGGTAGCAGAGAGCTGGGAAAAAAGAAGTACATTTCTATACCGTGGAGATGCTTCGGAGAGCATATAAAGATATTATATAGGAGATCCTAGTAAAATTGGACTTAGATGGATCAAAGAGAAAGGAACTAAAAGTAAAAACTATCCTAGCTTAAGAGCAGAATAAGGTAACTACACGTATACTTTCAAAAGAGGAAGTAATGTCCAAATAAAGCAAACTAAATAAAATATAAACTCTGGCAAGCTAAATGTAAACCCTCAATGAAGCAGAACAAAGGAAAGTCTGAAGAGCAACATGTTAAAGCCATAAAAGCTAATAATAAAAAGATCTTTCAAAATACATCAGAAGAAATGATCAAAGCATAAAAGGAGCATCAAGGAAGGTAGACCACAAAAGCGAAATGAACTATTTATATCTGGGTTCACTAGAGAAGTGTCAGGGAGATTTTATTATTTTCAGATGAACTATCTTAAATTGAATCAGCACTAGAACAAACTGATATATCAAACATTGCCAAATTTCTAAGAGCAGATGATATTTGTCCGCTAAGTTCTAGGGGAATGTGATTAGGACGCTGCTAAAGAAATAGTCTTTTAGCATATTCTAAAGCTGAACTCAGCATCCATGCAAGAGGTAGAGAAGGCAACAAATGCAGTTCCCCTTTTGGAAACCACAGTAAGTCTGTATGGGGAAATTGAAAGTAGTGATAGGCATTTAGGTAACAGTAATTTGAGTTAGGTCTTAACACTTCTAAAGACGGCAAGCCTTACAAATTTATTAGAAGTTTATGAAAGAAATTAGGGAAGAGGGATCAAGTGACATCCCTGCACAAAGAAAGTCTTCCAACAATTTCATCCAAGTGCTCTGAGGAATCCAGCTCATGAGAGAAGGTCCTCTCATAGATTGAAAAATAGGAAATAGAAAATAATTTTGGTGAATATTCATCATGGAGGGATTCTCCAGAGTATCTCAAGAAGACTAGGCAGACTACCAGTAGATTTAGGTGATAATGTTTGCTATCGTGACAAATCGCCAATACTAGTCAGTTCTAAGGTCCGTAACACCATTTCTGAATGGACAAGCTAAACAAACACAGAATACCCAAAACAGGGGAGGACAGCTTTAACTGTTTTAACAGTGACGGCTACAACTGAGAGCTCAGAATTAATGGTAGTGGAGCAGAAAGCAACAGAAACAAAAAATCCCCAATATTAAGCTACATTGTAAATCCTCCGAGTGATCAGCGCCAATGTGCTGGACTCCTTCATGCAACTCTTACCCCCTCTCTTAGAGACTAAGAAAATTTTGCACAGAGAGGGGCAAAAAACATCAGAGGTAAGAAAATATTTTCATACCAGGAGGAATACAGAGTCTTGAGAAGTTGAAGCCTTTAAAAGCAGAAATGGGGCAAAGATTATGAGTAAGTAAAGAGCTGGTTTTCTTTCTCACAATACAAGAACTGGGGGTTCCCATGTGATTTTATTAGTTAATAAGTTTAGAGTAAAAAAAAAGAAGTACAATGCCTGATGAGGCTGTGGAATTCACTACCAAGTACCAAAGGTGTAAGCTGGTTAAAAAAAGTTTTGAAAAGTTTATGCCTGTGTAAGTATACTGGAGGCTTTTACAAAGGATGGGTCAGACACAGCTGTTGAAATCTATCAACTCACCAGGGCAAGGCTGGCTCTCAATCTCCTCTACTCCTGGTTCTCTTCCTTATGCAACCACCACTGGAGGATGAGAGAAAGGTGGGCAAGATAAGGCTGCAGGATGACCTGGGGAAGCAGATCCCGGGAGGTATGGCCAGGTAGGTGCTGGTTACTCAGCACAGCTGAGGTAGATATCCAAATAATGAAATGCCAAGTGAAGCTTTATGAGTTGATTGATATACAAATACAGTGAGTGTCCCTAAATGGTGGCTAGCTGTACCCCATGATTCAACTTAGTTGAATATATATTATATAATATATATGGTATATTATATATACCATAATATATATTATAATATATATTACATATAATATATATTATATTATATGTATAATATATGTAATATATTATACTAGTTTCTCTAGTATATAGTATAATTCAGTGTGACTGAAACTATGACTGGTAGCTCTGTAACAATAAGAGTAGAAATCACACTTTGTTTCATTTCCATTTGAGTAAAATCTATGCTCAGCTGAATCAGAGCCATAAAGTCAAATTCTGATAAATGTCATTCTTAAGATTTACTGCTTCCTATAAAAATAGTAAGTGCAAGAGATCTCCCTCCACACCCTTTTCTTTTTCCATTTTAAGAAGAAACATCCAGAAGCTCCAATGTATCAGAGACAGCAGGGTACTGAGTATTTTCACAGCACGATTTCTGAAACAGATGTCTGGCCAAAGCAAAATTCTAATCAGCTAAATCTGTATCTCACATACAGAATAAACAGTTATCAACACACAAAAGTTTTGGGAGTTAGAAATGTTTTATAGAGCATGCCTGTTCCTTTAATTGCATCTGCGCTTAAATCTGTGTTAGCATCATGCATGTTTTCTTTCCTATCCACAAACCCTTTTTTCTATATCTGTTCTCTTCTGAAGTCTATAATCAAGATTCAATTGGACCTTAAAATACAGAGTTGTGCTTTGGTAGAATAAAACACCAAAAGTGTAGCAGCTTTTCACGTTTTTCTTCATTTACCCTGCCAGAGAAAATCAAGTAAAAAAGTAATCAGCACTGTCATTTGAAGAAAAGAAAGAAAGAGAGAAGAAAGAAATAGAAATACTTAATATGGGCCTTAGCCAGGAGCATTTTATCCTTTATTCATCAGTGGTAAATGAGTCAGATATGAGTTGGCCAGGAAAAGAGCTCCTTTACCCAAAATCTGAGTTTCAAGTGAGTCATCTCACTCCAAACACCACTATATCCTCCAACATAACTGGCAAGAGTTTCCCACAAAGAGACTCTTGCTGCTGCTCTCTTCATCTGGAGGCCTGACCATCCAGAGCTGAAGTCGACAAGATCTCTACCATCAAATCAGTGAAACAGGATTAGAGTTGCAGTCCAGAACTATCAGCCTGGCTGATCGTGGTGGGAATTTAGAGGAAGTAAATGGATTCTTGGTGTAATGAAGGAGCCCTTCAGGCCAGCTTGTCAGCCACAGCACTTTCTGCTCTCATCCCACCCTACCCGTCACAAACAACTTTCCCAAATGAACCCCCAATGCAAAAGCTTGCAACAGGTCTTCAAAAGGTGACCCCATCTGCAACACTAGGGGGAAGGGTGCATCTACAGTGGTCTTACTAAGAAGGCTTGAGATCCCACATGACTTCTCACATCCCTGCAGCTCTGTGTTTGCCACAGGAAGTGGCTGGAGAAGAAGAATTGCATACAGGGTCCTTTATTACGACAAACATTAAAAAATATGAAAAAGCAAAGTTGAACTCATCTCTACCTTACTGCAGTTTGTGCGGGAATGTGCCTACGAAATGAACAGCATGCTTATATGAAATGAATGAAATTATACAGAACCAAAAAGTGTGCAGTGTCACAGAATCAGTCCCTGGACATCCCATGATGGACTTTCATTCATTTTCAAAGTGCATCCAGGTCCTATCAGGTCTCTCCACAGTTCAGACAACCCTCAGAATCAGACCTTTAGGAGGGCCTTTTTTATCCCATATTCTTCCTTACCTTAATCAGGAAGAAAACAAAGACAATGATGCCCAGAAGCCTCAGAAACCTAACTATCAATTTCGGTCCAGTGGGACAGCACTTTTGTTATCCTGTCACTCTGCTGGCAATCTGGCTTTGTGTGACCTCTTTGCGGGTAACAAATGTGGAAGCAGACTTCAGAACACGTGCTTGCGCAGGCTTTTTTTTTGTGCTGCTGACAAATGTCTGCAGCACCACAGAAGATATTTCAAACGAAGCCATTTCTCCACAAAATAATTCATCACGATGGAATGGTCCCTATAAGAGTCCAGAGCTGATGAAGTGTAATGAATCTGGCAGCCACATGAATTCCACTTGTGTACATTTCAGCACATCTATTTTGTTCCATTTTTCTCAGCTCTGCCCTGAAATTCTGTTTTCAGAATGGGTGGAAACTGTCACAGGTTATCAGTTGGTAGGTAAAAAGTACAATAATTAAGTGCAGCATTAGTTAGGGGGTTATTTTGTTCAAATCACGTAGGATCAGCAGTTGCTTTCAATAGCTGTAGTTTTAAGTGAGTGGAGGCACATAACAAATACAATTCTTGGTTATTCTCAGCAATGTAAAAATACACACAATTAACCACACTCTTCTCCAGACAATTTAAAGCTTTGCTTTATTTGACTACATTAATTCCAACACTTTAAGTAAAATTCTTTGTATTTCAGAGCTATGCAACACATATATACCTTTCTCTCCGTGGCCAGCATAAGTGTCTCACAACTGTTAGAAATTTATATGGAAACCCTTACATTATTCCTTAGCTGAGCACTGATTAGCACAGTCACAAATCTAAAATACAGCTTATGTTCATCATGGATTCCTCTCTAAGCTTTTGTGAATTTGTTGGCAATAATACTAGTACAAGAATAGCCACAGAATACTAAAACTACAGTTACAATTGGAAAGGTAATTATGAAAATACTGTGAACTTTACTAGCTAGCTCTTCTCCCTGTGTCTCCCTTTGAGCTGTGCCTCTTAACTCATTGACACATGAATGTTCCCACTGTTGTAAGAGATGTTCACTCCCAAACACATCCATAGCTTTGAGCGCTGCACTAGTCCCCTGGGTGCCTATCAGTTCAGTTCTGATCAAAAGATCTAACGTGGGATGCAAGAACCGAAGCAAATAAGAATTTGTTTAAATAAGAAGCTGTCACAATGTAGGAGCCATGGACCCTTCTGGTTCCACTCCCACCACTGCTCTGCCTACCCACAGCTCCCTCCTTTCTCTCCTGTTGCTAAAGCTCTGCTCCATAGCCTTCAGGGAGCTGATGAGTCTCCTTATAAGGCTTTTTTCATCTTTCCTCCTCCCTCCTGTTTTTTCTGTGTGATGGAAATGGAATGGTTCCACTACATTTTGGGTCTTTCTCTACTGGTGAAGACCAGGAATGTTTGTCCTTAAAATGGAAAAATAGGAAATTCCAAGAACTTCTGCAGTGACTTTTCTGATTGTAGATGACACAGTATTCAGTGGCTATCCATTTTTCTTTTCATCTGTAATTGGCAAAAAACACAACAGCACTTACTGTACCATTTTCTCAATTTGGAAATCGAAAGCAATCTTCATTAATGTAAAAAGCAGATGACAAGCTGGAAAAAACAGCATTCTCATTCTTTGCCGGTCTACCTTCATCTTGGTACACAGAAAATGTTGGCCTTAATCCTTGTCAAGATTGGTTTAAGTTTTATACTGGCACTGTTCCACTGCTTCCAGGGAAGTAACTTTTAATGCCTGTCTAATATCATTTAATAATGATTTAAGTCCATCCTTATTAAATTTATCTGACTGTGTGTTAAATGCCTTCCTAGAAAATTAAAACTAAAACAGATTTGAAAAGCTTCCAATGAGAAAAGAGTATGGTTGATTACATTTGATCATGTCTATTTACCTCATGTGGATATTGCACTTTTTATGCACCAGCGAGCATCAGATATGGGAAGAAAACAAGGGCCTTTTACTGATCATGAGCTTTAGCGAAGAAATAGACACACAAAAAAACCCCCACTAACTAAAACTGCTAGCACAGAATACCTCTGCTTCCAGAGGCCAAGTGAGAGTTCTCAAAACCAGGGATGAAAAATTCCAGCATCTCAATTAGCAGATAATTTTGAAGCAAGCCTAGTCCATCTATTTTTTCATCTAACTTGGCTGGAGTGAAAGGCTTGTTCTCTCCAATGATTTCATACACTTACCTGCTGCCTTCCTGAGGGATACACTGCTCAACATCCACTGAAAGAGAGGCCATAGCAGATACCGTTTCTGTCTCCTCCCTCTCTTGTTGCTGAGACTCAGCCAGAGCACAATCCACTGGCACAGAGTATGGCTCCACTGACTTCCAGTACTTGCCTAAGGAAAACACACATAATAATTTATGGGAATTTTAGCTAGCATGGTGGTACAAGCACAGTAATCAGTTAGTTCAACACTGAGTGATTATAATTTAAAATCACTGTGGTGTAAGCAGTACAGTTGAAATTTCAGACTGCAGAGAAGACGTATATTTCTGAACCTAAGAATGCCAAGTTGGAAAGTGCTTTCATTCCAAGGGCTGTGTCACACCCTTCCCCAGAAGGTAATAAACTGGAGGAGTAACACAGAGACAAATGAACACAGATTGTCAGGCAGGCTATTGCCTTTATCTACACAAGGTGAAGAGAGTTCAGAGCAGGGCTAATAACTAGAAGCTCTGATACAGCAGAAAGTCGATGCACATACAGCAAAATGTAGAAAAATGTACATTATTGTACAAAGTGCTCACACAGCACTGTCTTGAAAAGGAAAAAAGTCAGAAATGCCAGCTCGGACTGAAGTGGTGTTGCCAGAACAATCAGGTTTGTTAGTCCTGGATGTTCTTTCTCCTCCAACCTCAGGGCGTATACTAGAACAATAATTTATTTAAAATTTTCATATATGAACTGGCTGTTGCTGGAAAGCTGCCAGGTATCACAAGGAATAGAGCCTTCTGGTTTGCTGTGTAAAATTTGCCGTGTAAAAACACAGCATTGGATTAAAAACATGAATATTTTCAGCTTTCTGCCTGCAATAGAAGAAGGTCCTCAAGTGACACAAACAATAATGGCAGGTGACTCATCCTCAACATATAAAATGGCCTGCTACTGCAGGGCTATTAAAAAATAGGTTGATTATTGATAGACATGCAAACAAGTGAGAATTTACATATATATTTCTTACAGTCCAGCAAAACACTGAGCGCTCACTAATTGCCAGGTGGATGACACCTGGGAATTAGGAGCTTTGGGAAGTCTGGACCAGAGCTTACTCCGTGTTTAGCAAGAAGCTTTCAGCAGCTGCTGCAGAGGTTGGATCAGGGTACTTATCTGGGAATTAGACAGAGGGTTTCAACAGCTGTGAAAGAGTGGGGATCAAGTAGGGGACTTTTCCAAGGACTAAAAGGAGGATTTTGGCAGCTGGGCAGTGGGCTGAGCTGAGGTGCTTATCCAGAGGGTAGCTGGAGGCTTTGACAGCTGGGACGCCAGGCCAGCAGTGGTGCTGCCTGTGCTGCACACAGGCTGCTGAAAACCACCTCTTTGTTAACACAGCTCTCAACACAGTTTCAGGTTTTTGGAGAGATGAACTTTTCCCTCCAGTGAGAAAGCAGCTGTCAATAAAGCCTGAAAATGTCTTTATTCAAAAACATCATTGCAAGATGAAAGCCCAAGTCAATCTTCAAGAACAACCAGTGAGCATGGCCAGAGTGTTTCTTTGAACTCTAATAGTGTGCACGTTTGAGTAGTTAGCAGAATCTTTAAATAACGGGGACCTTCTGGGGATAAAATGTAAAGTGTATTAAGTATCCTACAAAGTTGAGATTAAGTGTTAGGAGGTTGGCGTTGCTCCAAAAACATGAAAGACAGAGCTAAAAAGTTATGTACATAACAGTAGGCTCAATGATTGGAGCCTGGCAAATTTTATAAATACAAGACAAAAATATTCTCTATTATTACTGTGCTCAGAGACCATATTCTCTATTCATTAAAAAAATACACTAAAAACAAACAAAAAAGTTATATGAGCATTCCACAATGTTCTCACAGATCATATGTGCAAAAGTCAGTCTTTGCAATATACACCCAATTCAAACCCTATAATTTATGAGCTAAATGTTCGCAGAGTGGGTGGGGTTTTTGTTGCAGAAACAGATGTGCAAGAAAATCAGATCTGTTGGCATGGGAATAATACCCCCTCTTGCCTATAAAAGAAATGAACCCATGTTCACTGCTGGAGTTTTCAAGGGCTCTTATTCATAAAATAAAATATTAGTACCCAGCTACCACTGTGTTGCTCTCCTGCAGCAACAATAAAAACAGCATCAGGGAGGATTGCTACATCGCATTCGTTCATTCACACATAGGCTCACACACCAGCTGCCCCACGAATCCTGACTTTCTTGTAACATTAAAACTCAGGGCCAATTCAAGCATATTAGTGGGCTCTCTGTGCCCATTTAACTGCCCTTCGCTCCCATGTGATTGGTGATTTTCCTTGTTTCCATGCATGGATAATTATGAGAGGGACTTCAGTGATAAAGAAAGAGAGTAAAGTCAGGTCAGGAGGCAGGTGGCAGCATCTGTACTGCAGTGGAGGGTCCTGGAGACGGGAAGTATGCGGCAGGGTGTTTGTGGTTCTGTGGGAGGAAATATTCTGTTAGGAATAGCATCCAGGTAGCAGCAGGTACCTCATGCAAAGAGGGCTTTGTGATGCTTGCGAAAAAGCAACAATAGATTTTTCTTTAAAATCAGAAAACTCTACTTTACAAACACCCGGGGTAAACAGAACAGCTTTGCAAGCTACTTTTTATCTGGGACAACATTTACGTGTTGTACACAAAACCTATAGGCCTTCAGTGCATGTTCAGCAGAAAGATTTGCAGGCAAGGTGGTGTGGAATGGAGAGGCAATCACAGCATACAGCTGCAAAGGAGCTTTGTTACAAGTTCTAGGTATGCTGTGGATTGACAATTAAATGAGCTCAAAAAGCATCTGCCTCAAATTGCTCACATCTCTGAAAATGCCATTTCTGCTGTTCTCTACTGGAATGTGAAATTCTACCGGTCCTGTTACATTCATTGAGAAGAACTTGGTGAAACTCAGGGGAAAGAATGAAGCATGCTGCTGGTTTCATTCATACAAAACTTGAGCAATCATGGCTTGCAAGAAAAAAACAATGAAACCAAATCAGTCTTCTAGGTATACTTTGGCTTTCAGCATGAAAATGTGCTTAAGTCTCCCTCAAAGATTTGTGGGAGCACTGATTATTACCAGGAAATAATAAAAGGGAATGTTTCTGTCACTGTTACAGGCATTTGTAATTGCCTTTCACAGATAGATTTGGACATGCCATACTATGGCTTGCTTGAAAAAAAAAGTGTCTGAGGGGTGGTATTCAAGCCAGTGAACAGGATTGTTTAGAAATAGCATATTACATGGATGTGGGAACTGCTAGTTCCAAATGTATTAAATTTCCAAAGGATCTCTGGATCACTGTCACATAAAAAACATTTATACAAATTCTATTCTAGTTAGAAAAAAGTTGTTTCTTATTTTCTAAGCATTGTGGCTTCAATTTTTTGCAAAAAGCACAGAGGAGGGACTTAATATTGCTGACATTCATTATGAAAATTGGATGACAGAAAAACAAACCCAATATGCATGCAATGATCCAAACAAACCAGGTTTTCTCAGTATCTCTTGAGGTGCTACACCACAGCCTAATGCTCTCCAGCCTGCATAACTCCCCATAATATTCCACATACGCTTGCTTCTCTTAGTTAGATCTAAATATGAATCATTCATAAATCTGCACTGAACTTCCTCAGTGCTCCTTTCTGTCATCCAAGTGTATTCCTTTCTAATACTTGGTCGCTCTCCAGACAACATGAGGTATACATAACTTTTTAGGTAATATCTGCAAGAAAAGGAAGAATATTGAGTATGAATAACTCCGAACCCCAAGCAGCCTGACTTAGGTTTCCGAAGAACAGCCCACTGGACTGCAGGACTGTACCACTTCAGCTCAAACCTAAGTGTGGCAAAATTAAGTCACTCTGCAGAGCTCTGGACTATGTTTTCAGACTTACACTATATATTTGTTCCTAAATCCACCCCTTCTCTCTCAATTTTCATCATTTGTGCGTATTTCTAGTAAAGACACCATCCCTTTTTAGAGCCATTTTTTTGTTTTTTTCTCAATTCACCCTTTTTTGGTTTCAGATCCATTTTCTGTTAAATACATGTCCTATTTCAAACAGAATTGCATCTCCTTTCCTCATGTCTGTGGCCTGTATGCAGCATTCTGTTCTTATTACAATTTGAAAATCTGTTCTATCTTGCACAGTACATGAGTCTCCTTAACTTGATGACTCCTTCCAGATCATTAACAGATTACTAACAGGGAATTTTAATTCATGAGATACCCTAGGACATACCCTCAGTAAAAAGGATTTACTGGGATATATCATATAAAGCTGATTTACTTAGAGCATTTGAATACCTAGGTACCTACTGGATATGAATTATATGCCTACAATGTATTTTATTTGTCACTTTACAACTCAGATTGAGAAGTACTGCATGATCAGTGGATAACGCACTGTGTCCCTTTTAAAAACTGCATTTATTTTATGTAGATAAATCCCAATTATTTACTATTCATCTAACACGAAGAAAAGCATTTGTTATGCATTTCTTGTTGTTAAGGAGACAGCAAACATTAGAAGTCAGGAAGCTCCCCCTGCCTTGGTAAAATGGCAGAGACCAGAAGGTGAGAGAACTTAAGGGAAGTGTGCTCAGTTGGATTAAAGCAACTGATGGCATAGAGAAAGTTCTTCAGTGAGCAAGTGCCCTGAAGCATCTGGGTAGTAAAGGATTAGGGTCAGGGCACAAAAGTGAAGCAATAATGTACCCTCTGCAACAGAAACAGAATAAAATAATGTATTTTTTAGTATTGTTGCATGGATCAGTGCCCATTTTGAGCCTTTTGCTTTATCTCAAGATCCTATGCATCTCAAAGTGAGTACCTTGTAAAGAGCTGCACAAACAGAATCTGAAGAAACTATTTGTTAGAGCTCTAGTTTACCTGTCTGTTCTTGTCTCTCACTGACAAGCATCTATTTCATTCAAGCTGCTCTGGAATGAAAATATTTGGGAATATTCAGGAATCAGAAATCTCTAAATAATGTGTTAGTTTTTCAAGGCTAAATATATAGCAGAAACAAAGAGATGTCAAAGAAACAAAAATAAGAGCACAGATACAGATATATTAGACACAGCATGTCAGTTTACACATGAAACATTCACCCACGTTTTTTCTCTCAAACAATAATGTCTATAACATTAATTAATAATAAAAAATTAACCCAAACCCACTAACCCACCAACTCAAACTGAGAAACCTACTTTGAATTTCAGTGGTCTTCTTTAAAGAAGCTATTGCATTCATATTGGGGATTTGGTGCACAATATCTTCCGGGAGAGGCTCCAGCTGAAAGAATAGAATAGAATAATACAAATATTCAATAAGCCACAGAGACATAAAACAAACGGAAACAATCTAATTAATCCTCAGGAAAAACTCAGCCCAAGAACTGGTTAACATTTTGCTGATATCAGTTCTAAACATATAGCCATGATTTTGTTTTCTGTTTTCCAGCCATGTAATTGAATTCCAAGGGGCTTTTCTATTGGCTGCAAGACTAATCTATGGAGTCTCTGAAGCAGGTGCATGTCTGTGTATTATTCATTAAAAAAATGCTAGTTATTTGTGTAATTTTTGTAGGTTCCTCACAAACCAAATTCCACTGCGTCTGTATACGCAGCTGGGCACTCCAAACAAAACCTTGCTGAAGCCGCACTGGAACCAAAGCGTGCACTTTATTATCTTTATTTTGCTGGTGTTATTACATCTTACACATTTTAAGGTTTATAGGGGAAAACCATAAAACGCAGCTGCTTTTACTAACTTTACATTAATTTCAAATAAAATAGTAGATAAAAAGTGGTTATGCAGATCTGGTTAAGAGTTCTCTAAGTACATTTTTTGTAGAATCAGCTGCATTTTAGTTAGCCAGTTTTAATTGTATATTCTTTGAGTAGGGCTGCATTAGCACAAAGAAGTTTTCTGTTACTGCACAGTTATTTTTGTCCTGAAATGGATAGATATACCAAGCAAACAGTATTTTGAAATTCACTCACATGAGATTTTTTATCCACCTTCCACACATTTTCTCCTAGAAAAAGGGTAAAAAATTGTTTGAGCTAAATGTTTCTTCTTTCACTCTAATAACTATATTCTCCTTGAACTATGCTTAGAGTCCAGCCACTTTTTCTGCTTCTCCACGTAGGTTGCCATGGCTCGGTGTGCAGGCGTGCTTCCTGAGGAGTAGCAACTGTGTCAAGGTGGACCGAAAAAAGCATTATCAATACCAATCTCTCCTCTCTTAAGCTAAGAAAGTTCAACCACCGTTGACAGGAGACATCTGTACTGCAGACAAAACTCCTTTCTTAAGCATGCATGGGTCTATTTTAAACTAGGTCAAGTGAAGCCCACCCAAGGAGCTTCCCTTGTGAAGTCAATAGTTCAGTAGCCATCATATATTGTCCTTCAGGTTGCTACCTCTGCATTGCTACACACCAACCAGATAAAATCAACTTTGATCCAAGCAAACTAAGTGGGAAGTATCTGCAGTGTTGGTACTCCCTTAGTGGTGCTATTTTAAGCAAGCTCAGCTACAAATCCCAGAACTTCTGGGATCCTGCTGTTACAATCAGCAGTGAATGCCTGTCAGTGATAAAGACACTGCAAATATCACCAGTCTTTCGGAGTCTTGGTAACTAAAATGAACAGGGCTGTTCATGTCATTATTGCCTTAGGAGCCCATATGGCATTGCAGCTGGAAGATTTTCTTATGGCTAGAAACAATAGCACTATGTTTTGTTTTCAAATAGCATAAATTACTCCATTCTGCACAGTGAGCAAGTGTGCAGAGAAGTGCTGGTTGGACCTGACTGGGTCCCAGCTCTACTTGTTTCCAAGGAGGCCAAGGTGCAAAGGAAGACTGTTGCTATCTAATATGCATCATGGATTAGAACAAAGACAGCAATTATAATACAAATGATATTTACAGATACATTTGCAATTCTTGAACCACATTTCCTTTATGATCTTCATAGGTTACTCTATTTGGTAACTCTTGCAGGTGCCTGTGGGGAAACTGTATCTACAAAAATGCCCACCAACAGATCAAGCTTTACAAATTTTAACACAATGATATATACCTTAAATTACGTAGATAAATAGCATTTGCTTTATCACTAGTCACTTTCTGTTCAAAGTAATCCATTATTTGTCCAAGAAGAGCACAAAGCTCAAGGTCTGTTTGGTCGCGCTTGGTATAGGAACACATAAGGGGAAGCAAACAGTAGTTTAAGGTTCTGTTTTGACAATTTTCTAATTCCTAAGGCTTTGATGACCATTCACTTCCCTGAAACAGAACAAAATAGCTCCAAGCTATAGCAGTAGGAATAACAGTAAAGGTTATGGAATTGCCAGACTGCAATATGTGAGAGCTGTGTCTTGCTTTGCCCTTTGAATACCTCGAGATTCTTTATGCAGATCTTTTGTACTAAGTATTAAGCTGGGAACAACTGATGCAAAGACAGTTAGAGGAGATTTTCTAGTAAAAGGTGGATATTTTGTTGCCCCCTTTAGAGCTGGATTTTTGCAGAAGCCAAAAAGAAAAAAAAAAAGGTTTGATTTTTCCTAGTATATAAAATTCACCTCTTTATTTATCAGTATAGAAATAACTTTTTTTAACAAGTAGGTTGCACTTGAATATCTAGACATTTCAGGTGAATATTTAGAAATGGCAGGTGTGTTTTTAGAAATCAGCATAAGCTGACAAATCCTTAAAGAAAGAGTAAAACATTCAACACTGCTCCCAATCATTACTCCATCTGTTAGCTCTACTAACAGATTTGTAGGTGATGTGTGTATAATGGTTATGTTTGAGCATTTCCTCAACTTTTTTTCCACTTTCATTTCGTATATCAAGCTTGGCTGAACCAGATTCCTGAGCTATTCTGTCTCCTCACCCTTAAGGATAGCTCGACAGACCTTAGACCCTCTTTCATATCAGGGAAACTTTAGCAGGCTCTACAATAAAGTTCATTACATCATAGACCCTGCTCAGCCCAAAATGCAGTACTCTTACAAAAACAGTGCAGAAATAAAGACAGTGGGTTATGGCAGCTATTTCTGTACACTTTGAAATGAGACTGTCTGCATTCAAATGAATGATTTCTGTTGGCAGTTCTCCACTGGTTGGATACAACTGTATAGACATAGAGGTGTCCCTGGAAAATATCAGCAGTTAGACCCAACACTGAAAAAGAGAAATCACTCTACATCTGGGGTATATGGCAGCATCACCTTCCCTCCTACTTTTATTGGCATTCAGACCATGAAGTGTATTAAATCTGGAGGCTAACAGAAAGGAAGCTGAAAAGAGCACTGGAAATACACCATCAGGAAAGAAATCTTTCAGAGAAGAACAGCTCAAGTCTGCAGAAATAACCAAACCACTGGACAGGCAGTTTAGACCAGTCACAAAGGGTCACATTTTCAAAGCTTTTACATGGCTGAATTGGGCTTTTGTCCATGAAGTAGCAGATGAAAGTAGAAACTGTGCCCGCTAATCATTTTCGAAAGAGGCAAAACAACGTAAATGGGTAAAAGTCACTTGGGCTGCCTATATCTGCCAGAGGCATATCAACAAATGTTTGAAGAGGGAATTAATGATGGAAATTTTATGTGCCCAGAAAGGGATCTGAATTGATCCTTGGGAACGTGGAGAGAATTTGAAACTACAGCAGTCTGTACTGAGCTGAAAATTCTGGCAATATCCACATGGTCCTTAGCACTGTCATGTTTTAAAGCACCAAGATTAGCTTCAGTGTAGATTGTTGCAGCAAGAGATTACTGACAAATGAGGCCAGTGCAAGCATAAGGTAAGAAGCATGGAGAGTCCTGCCAGAAGCAGAGAAAGGGTAGAAGGCAGACAGGCTCCTCGGGGATGCCAGGGCCGCAGGGGGAAACACTACAACCCCCCTCTTCTGGTTACACTTTGTAAAAAAGCATATCAGCACAAAGACTGAGCTTTGTTGCTCTTGAAGTTGCCTATGATTACAGAGGACTAATTAAAAAGATCTCACAGGTCCTCCATATTATGTGTTCTTGTATAAGCAGTCTTCTCAAAGTTACTGCACTCTCTGATTACACATAAAACACTTCAGGCAGGTATTTTTGTGATCCACTGTTACAATGCAGCATATAAACAAAACACATTTCAGCAGGGAGTAAGTTCAAAAACACAAAGGCTCATTCGTACCTATCAGTCCCTGCAAAATAAGTGATGCCTTGGTATTATGTAACTTTGGAATCAGAATATTCTGTTTCCTCAGCTAAACCACTTGCTGACTAGCACTGCCCACCTTGGGAACTTTGATGTCACCATGCTGACCTCTGGTACACACATTGCTCCAGTTTCCTATCCCATCTAAAACTAAATTTCTAGACTCTGGGTTTATGCGAGCAGCAGTTGACAGTTGTCTCAGACTCAGTTTTAATTATTTTCTACTATTAGACTCAGATTAACAATGAGGATATGAGACTATGAGAAAGTTTACCATGCAATTTAAAATCGATCTCAGACCGTATTTACTTCCATGAATATTTCCATTTTGAAGAGAGGAACGCTTACCTGTTCTGGTAAATAACCCCTTTTAATGAAGCCCAGGACCTCTTGGCAGAGCTCACTGCCTAGTTGGCAAGCAGCCCCAGATTCACACTGAATTCCACAAAGGAGAAAATGCCAACTTTTCATCATCAGCAGGAAAGCTGCAGAGTACAAGCTTTCCACTTAAATTACCATCCCCTCCTAAATGCCAGCTCAACAGATTGCAAGAAAGAAGCACACACTTCACACTCTGCAAGAAAATTGTCCGGCGTAAGTTTTCAAGCATGCTTGGGAGCCAACCAATCACAATGTTTTGTCAAATTCTGCTTCAGACTGAAATTCAAGCCAGAAGAATATTTACTAGAAGATGTTAAATTTAGTCACTTAAAAATGTTTTCACACTTAGGGCCAAATTCAGCGTTGGCTGCCACAGTCAGTGAGAGCAGACATGCATCCTCTCTGCGCCTTTGTTGCAGGGTCCCGCTGGGCAGACCACACTGTGGACTGCACTTCTCTGCTTCCTCTGCGCAACGAAGAGCATGACCCCGTCTGCGACTAATTATCACTTGTTATAGACCACGGCAAACTGCTGTACCACAGAGAGCTAAGAGACACTGCCCAAACCTAGAGACAGATCAGAGGGACCACAATGTTAGACTGACTTCTGTGTCCCATGGAAGTATCACACCTGGCTGCTTTAAAACGGATGGGATGAAGGAAGACCTAAATTCTCGGGTTTTGACACAAAGTGTTTTGTGTTTGAAGAAATCCTTCCTTACTCTTTCTGGCTGCAGAAAAAACCCTACCTGAATGCAGTTACGTTGGAAATAAGATGCAGGATTAAGCATACTGATCTTAAGGAAAACTTATGCCAAAGGACTTTTTTAGATCCAAGTAATGACTCTTCAAAAGTAATGTGGAGGAAAGAAAGTAGAATCTACCCTTGCATGTCTAGAGAAGCCTTACTCACCACCACCTGGCACCAAAAGTCATAGCAGAGGTCTTGTAGCACCAGGATCGAGAAAATATTGTGGAACTTTCATACTCCGTGACAAAAATTTTGGGGGAAAACCCTCAGTATTCAACCCAATTTTCACAAACTTCTTGGAATAAAATACAAATCTTAAAATTTAATGTTTTTCTTAATTGAAGTAATATGTATATCTATATGTACTTTAAAAAGGAGTATTTTAAACTATGTAACCAATCTCTGAAAAACTATAGATAAATGAAAGAATTAATTTTAAGCATATATATCATAATCTCAGAAATGCTTATGTTTAAAAGCAATGTCTTTTTTGCAATTATCTGAAGCTATCTTTTCCTTTGTTTTGACAGATGCTCTTTTAATGGACAGGTTTGCAAATCACGTTGAGAAAATTCAAGGCTATTTTAAGGCAACTGATGCTCATCTTGCCTTTTCACCTTTCAGAAGGTTTTCCATGTTTACATTTTGGATTTCAAGGGAATCCAGCTGCTTAATCTCTTCTCACCTCTTAGGAAGATTTCCTTCCAAGGAGATAACCTACAGTGCTCCTAATTAGCTCTGCAAATGGTCAAATGGATTTTTCTTGAAGTGACATGGAAATTTTCTGCTTGTAGACAGAAGCATGGAGAGAAAAACCTATGATATAACAATATTCAAAAGTAATTTTATATGTAAACTTTCTAATTAATATTTTATCTTTATAAAAGTTATACGTCACTTTAATTCTATAACTTCCTTTTTAGTTTGCTCATTATTTAGGGAGGGAATCACACAACCAAACTAGATAGAGCCAATTCAGGTACTATAGGGTGTCTTGACTGCTTTCCAGTCGCTGCTCAGAAAGGGTGTGGATCTCTTCCAAGTTTTACATCAATTCTACTAGTCCTTCCATGCTCAAATTATTTAAAGAAGATTAATTTGATAGGGTATTCTTTTTGTAGTGTCTTCACTCACATTTTTTAAAGAGAAGATTTATAAGTTGTCTTGCTAAAAAAAATCACAAAGCTATAAGCCACATATAAATAACAACAAAATACATGTATTTTGCATGTCAAACTGTTTTCCTTCTTAGTGCTCAGAGAGAGATTAAGAAAGCATTTTGCACTTGTAAATTTGATATTACCTCTATATATCAGACCAGTGCTCCATGAAAGTTGGAAGTTGCGGCTGGCTTTACAATTTTTTTAAAAAATGTTATTCTACTGGTAACAGAATATATGACCCAGTGGATTTTTGTATTGACAAGTCCTGGCCAAAAACAACAATAGAAAAGAAAAAGTTTTCAAAAAGCTCTGCAAAATGTTTATGAATTCTAATTCTCAGCACATGAATAAATACATCTGACAAACTGCAGGGTACCTCACAAAGGCCTTTACCAACCTTTCCAATTTGAGTTCAATTGCACGTGTAGTGTTTAGAACTGAAGTTCATCTTGCCAATGTTTTTTAACTAGGGTTGCACTACATACCACTATTTGTAAAAGTGGAAGGCAGATAATAAGTTCTAATAATCCTATTAATAACCTGTAAAGAATTGCATTCAGGGAAGAATGCATCCACAAATTACAGTAATTTGTTGTTTAAAGTAGAAAAGCTTTTTTCTGTCTTGGCAGAACATGCTTGGAATTTGCTGTGCAAGTTCATGACTAGTACGCTGAAATCAAGCAGTGTATATGCTATGGGCCGTGTGGTGGATATTGCCGTAAATCTATAGATGTCAACAGATGTGCTGATTTCTAACTGCTTACTAGGTATCAGACTTCCTCATTAATATCTGCTCCTCGGCAACACCTTTACTTATTCTTTTAAGCCAATGACAGTTTCTTATGGTAGTCTTGGTAACGACATCCTCTCTGGAGTGCTTTTCTCTTCTTAGCAGCCACAGCATATTGTGTCTTTGAAATTATGCTGCATCAGACCATTTGATGCATGTCCCAGAAGACAATGCAGTAAGAGCACATCAAAATAATGCTTATTCCATGAAATGTCTCAAGTTATTAAAAAACATGTTCTTTTATAAGTGAATTAAAAATGGCTGCATGGTTATTTCTGTCTTCATTCTCAGTTAGTGAATTTTTGTCTTGCCTGAAATTTACTTTGCTATATTTTGCAAACCGATTTATCACAATTTATCTAATTTCCTGGTCTCTAATTAGTCTAAAATGGAAGAAAATCTTTATTCCAGTACACTTATCCAATTCCTTTTTCTCACGATCAGTATTTTTTCTTGGATAATGTCAGTGACAGTGGAAATAGTTGGGTGTGATATAGTGTTAAAACAAAATAAGGCAGTTTTCATAAATGGGTAGCACCACCAAATGGTCATAACTGGATAGAGGAGCCCAGGCACCTACACAGAGGAGAACACATCACATCATTAGCATCGTACCATTCACATTAGTCCAACAAGGGTGTAAATTTGAGGGAATGAGTTTAGAAGGGCTATGAAAAGCCATTGATGTCATAAATTACTCTCCCAGGGAAGATGACAACACAAATATCAATAAAATTGCCCTGGAATGGCAGCTGATCAGGAAGGCAATGCTGCATTCACTAAGATTGTCAAATACCTCAAGCTAGGTTGCATAATCTATATTTCAGCACCTAAATAAAAGGACTAACATTGGGCTGAGAAGCTTTGCAGTAGCCTATAGCACCACACTGGAAAACTTTCCTTATGGAGCTTGTCAAAGGTGGCAGTAGATAAAACCCAATGAAGGCTTTTTCTTTTTTTTTTGGTGTCTACATTTCTGAGACTATTTTTGAAAAAGCTAACACTTTAGTCATTGTATGTATAATATAAAAAGTAATAAGCATTACAAATTGTTCTTGATGTGTCATAAAGATGAAAAGCAATGGTTTAAAAGAACACTAAGAAAGTCTTTCTATTCAACATCCATCAGAAGATATGTTACTTCACCTTCACACAGGTATGAAGTCTTGAAGTGGAAGGGAACTGGCAGACTAGCTTGCAATTTGGCACTAATACATTTGATCGGAGGGATTATATGGCTATTAACACTTCCCCTGAAGGGAAAAAAAAAAGTAACACACTGTACTTTATAACAAAATCTTGCAAAATTTACAATTTATGGTAAAGGCTTTTGTCCCTTCACAAACTATTTTGGCTGCACCTTCAACAAGTTTGCTTTCCTTCTCACCATATTTATAGGAGAAAAGCTACATTCTAGTGGAAAGCAGAAAAAATTTCACTAATATGAATGCTTATCTTGCATTTGTGTACATAAAGAGCACATACTCATATTTACTTAGTCTTATAATCATTTCTCAAAAGTTGTTAAATAATATATACAGTACTTACTAAATCTTGGAAACTATTTAAATTACAGACAGATCAACCTGAATCTCCACTTTGAAGTTAATTTTTTTTTTTAATCTTGGACACATTTTTATTAATGTTTCAAAAGCGAAGTGTCAAAATACTGCAAAAAAATGTAACTTTGCAATATCCAGTTCCTAAGATTACCAGATACTTCACAAAAGACTTTTTTTTCCACCATAGATGGCTAAAAGGTCCATTCCTAATAGACAATATGTACACCAATGACTAACAATGATGTCAAATCTTGTATTCAGCACATCACTAAAAGCATTTGGCGGTATTAAATATAACTCAGAACTGGGAATAATTTAGGCATATACTAAAGGATTTGTATAAAAATCTAATTTAGAGGTATTTATCCAAACCAGCTCATTTGAGGTCTGCTCATTTCTAAGACATGTTCAAATTCCATGGTTTTTATACCAAATGAAAACAGGACTGACACCATTGTTACTAAAAGAATATCAAAGATAGCAGCTTCACCAAAGTTGGATCATTGTCTCCACCTAGTATGATTTATGTTTTACCTCATTTCCTAAAAGGGCGTTTATACAGGCTTCAGATGCATCACAGATGGCAGTAAGGTCATGTCCTCCCTCCAGTGCCAGCACAACACGGCCATCCGCTAACTTCAGCAATTGCTTGGTTAGGTGACCAAAACCTAGTATTCAAATACAGTAGTGCAAATAATTAAAGCAGAACAGATATTACAGGCATATTTCACATCTGCTGCATGAGAATGTAGAAGGCTCTCAAATATTGTATAGGATTTACTTAGTCCAGTAAATCTGGTTTCTGACCATGGCCCACACCAGATGGTTTGGAGGCAGATGTGAGATAATGTCCCTCATGCTGATCCCTCATTGCTGGAGATTAGTTGAAACATGAGGTTGTCTCTCTTCTCACCTTTGTTAACTGTTATCACCCTGGATTCTCTTGCTATTTGCATATGTGTGACATAGACCCATGTCCTTTAGAGAGATCTGATATAACTCTGGTCACTTATCATTGATATGGCAAATTATATTTGTAGTTTAACTATAGCGCTATAATTAAAAATAATTGGTTGTTTTAAATGAGATAATGAAATATTTTTTTTATTCACAAATTGCTTCTTCCTTTATATTTGGGGTTTCAGAATAATATAAAACCATGGACTGAAGGATAGTGGAAACATATGTTACCTCTTAGCCCCATCTTGAAGTGTTTTTGGAAGCAGCACTAACAACTAGATCACTTATTTTGATTCAAGGTTTTGGTGTAAGTTGAAACTGCCCAGAACTTCGTAGCTATCTCTACCAGTATTGCTCACTCCTGACCAAGAGTGCTCTAAGAAACTCTGCACCATAGCCAAAAACTATGGTACTTCATTTTCTGTCATGATCTCTAACTACACAAACACTACCAGAAAGTTTTCATCTGTGATTCAAGTAAATTTAATTTATTACATTTTTAATGACAAGAAAAATTGCATGAAATATGTCCATTTGGAGTGAAGATTTTTGAAAGAATTTTTGTGGTAGTTTCCTAGGACAGCTATTGTTTTTGTTTAATCTCTTTTAAGTAAGTAATGATAAATAAAGCTTTGAAGCTATTGACGTTAAATAAACATCACATCTTGTTCTTAACTTTTCCATTTAGTTTGTACTAGCTGCTCTAGTGATGGTCATCACTACTCATTCCAGTGCATTTCATACCCTTAAATAAAGCATTTAGAAGGTACCTGCTAAAGCCTGGGCTTTTATAAAGACTGGAAAATCAATATCTTTTTACTACGTTCCAGTGAAGAAGGCCATTGAAAATTAAAAACTTTAAAAATTACAAGCATATTATCCAGTAAATTTTCCAATACACAGATTAAAGGCTTGATCTGGCAAACAAGCAATCTCATGTTTAATTTAGTTTACATTTTAGGACTTTATTAAGCACATGTCCAATTGTTTTTAGAATAGGGACTTTAGTGATACCAGATTTGGATTAGCTGTGCAGACAAAAAAACCCAAAACAACAAAACCTCCTCTACTTCCCACTTCATCTATAGATGATCACAGAACACTTGAGGTGAAATATTGTTTCCTTGAGCCACTGCACAATCTTCTATACCCTATAAGTACTGCAGTCTTGATTCTAGCAAAGTAACTACACTGTGGTTTAAATTACACAAAGGGTTGAAAAACAAATAAAACCTTAAACTCTCATTTTAACTCAACCTTTCCTTATGAAACAAACAAAAAAAAACCCCAAAACCAAAACCAAAAAAACCCCCACCCAACCCTCTCTACAAAACCCCAAATTTAGACAGGATAATAAAAGTGAAGGAAGGAGTGGAATGAGGATAACCTTTGATCTTTAGCCAACTTCTAGTTTCTTTTACCTATAGGATTTATTTCTGTCTGCATGTTACACATGAGATCTGTGGGTTCATAAGAAGAGAGTGCCAACAGTGCAAAGCGACTCATAGACACAGCATTTGAAGGAAATGAAGAAGAATGAACAGGCACAGGCTCCCCACATCTGTAATGCACTCTTTGGGTCTGTGAGGAATTCAACACCACTTTTAAGACAACATTATCCTTTGTGTTATACAGGTTCTGTGAAGGGAAAGCTCTATCATGTTTCCTCTGCACATTTTGAAATTTTTTTATGACGGTAAATGTTGCTACCACCACATTGTAATCTTCTGAGGTATGTGTGGCAATAAATGTAAAGACTCTTGCAATGCCTTTTTCTTCTTTTAGACAACCACACATAACATGACTCATAGACATTGTTACAATATTAGTTTGTCCACTTGGTTTCCTAACGATTTTCCTAGTATCAACGCTATAATAATCATCCCTGACTGAATCAGGATGCAATGAGCCATACAGAAAGCATCTTTCCTAACAGAGATCACGGTAACAAGATAAAGTGTTTCCAAGCCAAATTAAGATGATGGGGCCCTTCTTCAGTGTATTTACCCTGAGAAAGTAAAGGTGACTTGCTAGAAAGTGAGGAAATAACTTCAGCCAACAATACCAACATTGCAGGTGACTGAATGAGTTATGGAAATACTTAATAAAGCAACTTGGATCTTGTGTCACTGCAGCAACCTAGGAAAGATAATAAGTTCCTCAAGGAAATCCCCTGGAGTGCAGAAGTAAGAAAATGGAAAGAAAGGAATCTCAGTCAAGTAATAGTTTTAAGATGGGCTGTAGTTCATGCCAAATAATTAAGGAAAACAAGAAGAAAATAGTAACAAGTACCATTAAAACAATCCATTACCTCCCCTGATATAAGGAGATCAAGCACTGGCCAACTCCAAGGTGAGAAAGGAGTCAGACAAGCATTTTGACTCCTGGATCTTCCAACTCACATGAATTTCTACAAGTCAGCAGCAGTTCTTGGCCCTTCTACTGTGCCTGCTGAACTCTTCTTGTAAATGTGCTCAGAGACTTTGTACTTCAGAGAAGTAGCGGCATTTTTTAAAATTAGGCTCATGCAGTGTGACAGGAAATTGTGAGAATGGTTTTATGTCAACTATTATTTTCATAATTTCTGTAATTTAGAAGTACCTGTTTTCTTCACAGATCCCATATTTAGATATCCAGGGTATAACTTTGCAAAAGCACTTAACATTCATTTGCAATGATCCTATTTAATATTATGATTAACCTTTGATTTCCACAAGAAACAACTTTAAAACACTACTAAGTAATTCTGAAATTCCCACTCACCAACTGTTTTATATTTTCTTGACAAAAAAACTGTGGGTGCACAATTGTACATTCAAGCAAAGACTAAATTAAAACTGTAACCATTTAAAATATGTTATGCATTAGAGACATAAATAACAGTATATGACCTGTTATTTGCCCTCAAAGTAAAAATATAAACTTCTAAAACAAAAGTAACATGTAATTTTAATTATATACTTTCTCCTCTTCCCATGCTATTATTGCAGGAGATAAAATATTTAGACTTATGTAAGAAAATATTCTATTGCAGGAAGGCAGGAAAAGAGAAAATTAATATTATATTATATACTGAGCAAGCTGTCGGGTTGTTATTGAAGGACACAGTGTGCTAATCACTTGAATTACCATCTAAGCAAGTCATTCATCTTTTAGTGGACTGATGCCCCAGTAAGGATTCAGGGTTTTTTTCTTGTTTGTAACAGACAAGCTCCCCACACACTCCCTGTAGTTTTGCCAAGCAGCAAGGAATGGCAAGGGTGAGGCTTCTGCCTCATTTGACCAAAGTCACTGGAGCAACTGTACACTACCTGTTCTTACTGAAAACCAAGAAAAAATGTTTAACCCTATAAAAAGATAATCCAGAGTTATTTCAGTTTTCTTTTGTTGTTTTTGAAGTACCTGAAATGGAAAGGGGCAAACAGCAGGAAGGTAAAACACCTCTTGTCTTGGTCAGTTCCCTTCCAACAGATTCATTACACAACTGTGTGTTGTGTTACAGCTAGATGAAGTGAAGCTAACAAGTCAGAGTTTGTATGTACGGCCTCCCATTTTGTAAAAGAAACATTTGAGAATGAAGACAACTTGTGAATGTTATTCTTTTCACATCCTTTCCTCAGCAGCCAGGGAAAAGAACCATATGGATGGGGTGCACTCTCAGCCAGCACCGCAGCACTCTATGTTTGCATAAACAGTCATATATGCAACGCAATTTGCTCGCCAGCAAATGTGCAAACACACAGTTAGTGGGGACTAAACCTGCCTCAGCAGAAAAGAGACTCCTTCCCTCTCCACCACTGTGCATAAGGAGAGCAGATGTCTCCTGCACAGTCATTCTTTGGGTGATGGCAGGCTGAACAAAGCCGCGGTGCTGGCCGTTGCTCATTGAAGGCGGCTGGTGAAGGAACGAGGAGACATCAACAATCGAAAGGTTGGCGAAGCTTTAGAGCTATGGAGAAAACCTCAGCTTTCTCAGCCTCAAGAGCAGGGCCCCAACAGCTCTTTTGGCTTCAGTGTCTTAAAAGCTACAACCCAACCCTAAATTACAGGCAGAGTTCCGGTGAGCTCCTCTGGATACTTGGAGCAGCCTGGAGAGGAATACATGCAAAACACAAAAACTCCACAGTCTCTGTCCTGGACCTCCAAGCATGTATTTAACTATTATTTACCATTTAATCATGTCATTACTCGCTAATTTACTTGAGAATGTGTTTTCCTCTCATTAAAACTGTTGCAATGATCTCTGCCAAAATTCTACCCACCAGTGTTCTGTGCTCCTTCCCTGTGGTTCCTTCGTGACTATTTGATTAATTTTCATTGATATTCTTCCAACAATAGCATCTAAAATTAACTGGGTCAGTTTTTACATAACTTCCTGACTCACCAGGGTACGTGTCCTAAATAAATATGTCCATACAGGAGTCAAATGACCCTTCCAGCACTAGCAGGAGCTGGGACTTTTTGCAAAGCTTGTGTTCCATGATAAGAGAACACATTTTATTCTCAACTCTTAATTCAGGACCTTTTATTCAATCAAAACTTCATTTGGATTAAGTCAGAGGTTTGACTCAGTTGGCTGGACGTGGCCTTGAGTGACGGGGAAAGGGAGATTTTAACGCCAAATACATTCTTGTGAAAAACATTTTCCAAATGGCTGAAATTACAAATGTTAGTGTTGAGGCACCTGAATTTAAATGGTACGTTTGGCCTCCAGGCATCAGCTGCTGATTTCTTGCTTTTAATACTGGAGAAGGAAGCTCAGTAACACTTCAAATTACATGTCTCAAGCAGGCATTTAATTTAGATTAAATTAGACAGTAATTGTATGTTAAATAAATACCAATGGTCTCAGGAACACATTTTTTATGGATTAACAATTTATGTAATAGATGTTTTTATTGCATGCCTGCTAGGTCTACAGCACTATGTTTTTCATAATTAGCTGCTCTCTAGCTGCTACACTGAACATAATTTATTAAACCTCTATTAAGTACATATTCAAGGATACATAGGATACCTCTTTGAAAGCCAAAAAGTGCAAACCTGACTCACAACAGTAAAAGGCCACCTTGACAATGCTCAATAAGATGATCTGGGTATCTTCAACTCTCTTGAGATATGGATGTATCCAAGGGTATCATATAGTCTGTTGCATTTGCTCAGTCTTTTAGGAAGAAAGAATTTGTACACCTTCACCACATGGCAGCACTGACCACCGGACAAAACGTTCCTCAGAGAAAACACATGGAGGAAGAAGATTACTCCAAACTCTGCTCCAAATTAAGTCATGCTAAAAATAAAAGGAAGTGATTTCTTTTGTAACCTGCATTATTGGGCACTAGGGACTGTGCATCCTCCAAGGAAAGGTCATAGTAATGTACAAAATAATGATGAAGTTTTTAGAGCCGTTACAGTACTGTCATGCGGATTCAAAGGGAAAATATTCAACCACAGATTTCAGCGGCCAGAGTCAAAGGAGGAACCTTTGGATATTCTCAAAATGGCTGGATGATTTTAGCCCTATTCTTACTACCTCTTTTCTCTGTCTCTTCCATTTTTCTCTGTTTCCTCACATTCCCTTCACCTCTACCCAATGTCCCAGCTGTCTTAGGTAATATTTTCTCCACTGTCCTGCTACCTCTGCCCTTTTTTTTAATTTTGCTTCTTATTTAGTAAATCCTCTACTAAGCAAAGCCAGCCAGGATGCAAGATGATCTGTCCAACAGAGTTCCTCACCGTTTTTTTCAAGAACATGTAGCCATTCTGCATGAGAAAGCAGAAGCCAAGAGACAAACTGTAGAACTTCAAATAACAAGGCGGCGATTCAGATCTCTCTGAAAAAAGCTGTTGCTTCATCTGCGAGGTGAGAGGATTCTCCATGGAGTCTGGGGACTTTTTTCCTGGAGATTCTATGGAGATGGACTAATCAGAGTAATAATTATCTATGAAGTCTGTCCTACATACTGCGAAATCTGCCAAGATGATAATGCGTGTGGTATTACACCTGCAAAAGTTGTCATGATAACTTCTTCCAAATCTGATCAAGTTGCCTGATTTAAATTGACACACAATATATGCATTTGATGTTACAAGTTACAGATGATTACATCTCCAAATCTGAGTCTAGACTCAGTAAGGGATTGGCTAAAAAACAAGACATCTGATAAAAAAATAATTCAAAGTATGAGGAATTTGTGTCTAATCCACACTGGAATAAAAATCACATACTACTATTGACTATTCAAATAAACCAGTAAGCTTGATTAAGTTTGGAGAAGTTTATTATAAAGCTACTGCCTATAAAACCAACTTGACACATTTTTAAAATATGTAAGGTGAAGTTTCTGAATATAGATGAAATCTGGGTACTGAGTTATGCCTGAAAACCTCTGATGGGAAGATATAGTTCTTCTTTCTTTTTCTAACTAATGAAAAGCCAAGTCAGTTAATTTTGAATTGACCCAGGAGACTAACACAAAGGATCTAGTTTAAAGCCCATCACTCAGAAGCTAAGAACTGACTGCCATTTTCTGAAGATGGTCTACAAAATGCTGCCAAGAAAAGCAACACAGACTAAGCAATCTTTCCAACTTATACAGTTTCTCAGAGTCTACAAATTAAGGCTCTCGCTTTATTTGTAGTCATTTATTGACCTTGCCACATCAACATCTTAGATTAAATTAAGAGCTAGTTCCTTAGCCAGTGTTAATCAGTATTTACCATTATCTAAAGACCTAGCCTCCAGATGTGGATCATTCATCATTGCAAGACTAGCAACATAGATACAATAAGCATATCAGGGATAGGTTATTGTAGGTGGATAACTTAAGGTAAACACTCTATTTCCTGACTAATTTGGCATCAAGTCTCCTGTTGAACTCAGTATTAGTATCAGAGGTTTAGTGCCCCTCAGGATTTGGATCACATTGTTTAATAAACATCATTTTATAAAATCAGAAGGCAGTGCATTTCTAAGGGATTACTGTACATCTCAAACAGTTATGCACTTTCCCTCTGGCGTTGTGCCCGTTAACCCCACCTGACATATGCTATAATCACCCAGAAATGCACTGCCTGTCACCACTTATTGAAAAGGTAATGTGCAAAACTCACTAAAGGAAATGATATTGAAACTAGTTTTGGGGTCTGACTCCTTATGGTCTTGTGATTAATTGCAATTCTCAAGTAAAATACATTGAGCAACTTTCTATTATGCTGTTCTGCTACAAAAACACGTAAGAATTAAGGATGTGACTTCAACCCATACAAGAGTCCCTTTGTACCTTTTCATACTATTAAAAGGACACACAGATGCCTTCAAACGGTGGGTAAACCCCCACCAAGTAAAAGCAACCGTAGCTACCATTTGAATGACATAGGTGGCTCTATACAGCCTTCTCCACAAATAGAGTAGTTATGTCAGAATCTTGTCAGTCATGTTATTACACAGCAGAGTTGGCAAGAGCCTTAACCTGGTGGAGCACAACAAAATCGGCAGGGAGCTGCATGGGCCTCAGGTGAAGGTAGGATGGATGCTACATTGTTCTAATGCACAGGAGGTGAAAATATATAGAAGATACTTTTATTTTCTGTTAACTCAGAATGAAATATATGACTCACTGTCATTACGTATATGCACTTTCTTAATTTTTTTTTTTTTAATTATTTTGTAGACATTAGGGTTAAGTTTGGCTGCTGGGTGAATGTGGGGGCTTCAGATACAATACAATTTGTGATCTATAACAAGATAATCGAAGTGGAAGTGCTCTGTTTCCCCAGAAATCCCTCCTCGTCTGCCTACCCCTAGAAAAATATATGAGAATAAAATATTTTCTTAGAATACTGAATATCTTGTCCCTGTCTTTCCAGTCTTCCAACATACAGTTATCAGAACGACCCTTTCTGTGAGCTCCCACAGCCAAATGGCGATCCACCATTTGAGATCACTGGTTGAAAACTAGTGCTTCAGAACCCTCATGGAATTCTTTACTCAGTGGTTTTCCACCTTTTCTTAGAGAAAGTTAAAACAGGCCTGAGTGAAAAATGCCTTCAAGACTGAGCAGTCAAGCACTACTTTCTGGATTTTATCAGAGTGAGAAGCAGTCACTCGAGAATGACCTGATTCTGCAAGACACATATGTAAGCAAATTGCCACTATCTCTGCTGTTACCATAGCATGACACCAGTATGAAGGGAGGATGGTAAACCTAAAATAATTGGTAATCTTAATTGAACAATAGAAACATCAAGACAAACAATGACGTTTCTGTGCTACACTCAGGCCTAAATCCAGCTAACTAGTGTCAAGGTAATTTGAGGACTCCAGATGTTGTTGCAGCTGCAACAATCATCTCAGTCACTCTCCTCAAAAGTGGGAAGTTCACAACAGGGCAAAAATCATTCATTCCATATTGAGACACTGTTGCTTGAGCAGCAACAGTAATTTCTTCTTCAAGAGAAAAAAATACAATCAGCTTTTCTAACTGAAGACACTGAAAGTCTACTAGCAGAATAGCTACTGTTTCTCCCTCAAGAGTTTTAACAGCTAGAAGTAAAATAACCTGTTGCCAGAGTTCAAAGTTCTCTAGTGGCTCTAGAATCTTAGCAAACAATGTATACCAAATTGCAACATCAGGATTGCATTTATTCTTCCTTTTGACGAAAGCTGAAGAGCAACAGCAGCTGAAAGCTTGGGCAAAAATTACCCAAATTTCATAGTAAAGCCACTTAGAAACCCTGGACAATGAACGTGTTCAACTGTCTCACTACAAATAAATAGAGAAGATCAACAAGGAAAAATATCAAAATATCAGAACAGTTCCACTCATTAGGGCAGGCAGTGGTCACTCTGGCAGAGAAGGACAAACTTTTCAGTCATTCTCAGTTTTGGCCAAAGCGGTGATCTCATTTCATAAAATAAATGGTTGTGGAACAAAATTTTAGCATCTTCCCACCGTTTTTACCTAAATCTTACTGCTGGACACTATGATTAGAAGCAATTAATCAATTAAATAATATTAATTACAGAAAATATAAGATGATACATAAGAGAATTGGAGAAAGGATGAAAGTGTTTGGTTAATAAAAGAGTCTGTTATTAAATAAGATGATAAATACATTCATGACTAAAAGATACTAAAGAGATGTTAGTGAAATTACTAATTGAGGAAGAACAAAAATGACCATGAATAAGAAACTAAACATTGTCAAAGAAAGAGATTTTCTTATAACCATCATGAATGGTCTGAAAGTAAAGAGAGCAGATGTGGTTTATGATCTTATTTCTAGAATGGGATGCAGAGAATCAACAGTAGTTGCTCCTTCTAACCTTTTAGCTACTTCTATATCTTCCCAGATCATGCCTTATTCTAATGGGTCATTACAAATAAACTTGAACAATTCTTCCATATATACAAATCCTTAGAGTGGAAAAGGTGGCTTCTGCCTCTCTCCCAGGTGATGTATGACTCCATATCAGGCTGGTGAGCCCTAGCATATATGTAGTCCAACCTGGAAGAGCTCAAAGATGGATTGGAAGTCTTTTTAACAAAGATAACAAAAAAGATTTTTTTTTAATTTTTCTTGTAGCCAGTGTGAACTTAAACAGTAAATCTTCATATTTATTAGAACACTTGAAAGGACAGAATGCTCAGATTTGAGTAGAAAACATATCTGAGGACAAGTCCTTGAGATAGGTAAAAGAAAATTAATTTCCAAACTGAAGACTATTTTTGGCAGTGATAGCTATTAATAAAACACATTTCTTTAGTGCTAAAATCTATACAAACCAGAGTAAGACCTGGATGTTGCCTATTCAAGAGGTGTGAAATCCAACACATGCAGCCAGCAGGGCTGATACAGGTGTGGTTAAGCAGGTGTGTGGTTGCAGGCAGAGGAGGTTGTAAAAAACCACATTTGTTTCGATCCTGTCCTGTTTCAGATGCCCCAGAAACAGGCAGGAATAGTCCTTATGACCCCTTCAGACTCAGAGGTTTTTACTTCTCGTACATGCTGTACTGGGTCTTCCTGCACCCTCAATGTGTCTGGAAACGCTCAAGAGAAATTTGTTTTGACATGACTATGACCTGTTCTATGGGACTACTATACAAGGCATGCAATTTAATATTTAGATCAGAGTTCTACCTGAATTTCTGGCTGTGGCTTTTTGTGGCCAACTGCAATGCATAAATGACCTGATAGTTGATGTTGCACATTGGAAAACTGGAAAACTAAAAACATTTCTATTTATTCTGAAATTAAGATTCAAGAAACAAGAAATTTAGGGCTCTACAGTGCCATTTTTGTATTAACCACAGAACTCATGGTTTTTAAGGTTACTTTTCATGATAGAAAAATGGATAACAGAAAAAACCTGATATACAGACGTATATAGCTATAAAGGTAGAGGAACATGTATCTCCTCTATTTTTTAGCTTTAGGCAGAAACTATGAAGTTGGCATTTACTGCTGGTTTATAGTTACAACCTGAACTCAGCCCTCTCTATGCAGAGAAAAACAAAGGTCCAGAACAGTAGATGTTCATTTAATTAACATCTCTATCTTACAGCATATGCAAAAGCGGTGCATTGTGCAAGCAATCATAAATCTCACTTGGCCTAACTTCAGAGCAATTGACCTTACAACCCTGTTCCTCTGTGCACGGTTTTTGTATGCGATTTCTAGATTTACTGTTTCAGAGAAAGGGTGTGTAAACAATTTCAGGCAAAACTAAAGTGAGCAACTTATTCATCCTACAGATGGATGAATGTTTGCACCAAACTGCAAAACTTGTTCTTGAAAGAGTCTCTATTGATGCTACTTTCAGTGGATTCATATTCAAATTTATCATTTCTTTAATTTTACATGCTGCTGCTATCTTAATTAGGAATGAAATGAGGAAGAGAGAAATGACAGGTTTTAGCAGTTCATTGGACAGCAGAGAGTATTATAGGGAAACATAATGACACTTTGCCAGTCCAAGAGTATTCCCTTGTCAGTCATCAAATGACTGCTATGAATAAAAAATTCTGAGGACTTCTCCAAGAAAAAGGCAGAAGAGAAAACCTAGACAGCATAAATAACTTCTACTTGCTCCTACTACAACTGTGCAGTATCTTAAATTCTCGATATTTCTTTTTTTCTATAAACAAAATTATAGGCCACATCTTTTAAAGTTCAATATGAAAAGCACACATATCACTTCCATACGTGTGTTCCAGGTGACGTCTATATGGAAACAGTGACAAACCCTTTCCTCGATGGAACACTGTAAACCCTTTATTAAATAATTTGACAAAAATGAAAATGTGTTATCTATATGAGCAGTACTCATTAAAAATCTCAAAGTAACTGGCTCCAAGATGAATTTTGGCAAACTCTGAAGTCCACATGTGGGAGAGACAACTTTAGCACTTAGTAAATACCCAAAAATCTGCAATTAATCCTGAGAGATTCTTTTGGGATTAGCCACTTCTGGAGAGCTCTGGTACTCTTGAGTCAGCCTCTGGAAACACCACTAGTCATCTCAGGGACCTGGGCTTTCAATTCAGACACCAAGGTAGGGTGGTTAAAGCTGCAGCAGCCCAGAATATCTCAAACTCCCTAGGAGGTTATCCCTGTCCTTATATTATCTCTAAGTATGGCCAATCTTTTGCACATTACTAGAACTGATTGAAATAATAAAAGATTAATAGTTCGGATAGTGTATCCCTGCTTCATGTTCATAACACTGTTTGTAAGCATATGTTAGTATTTGCCAAATGTTATGTTCAGCTTAGAGACTCCCAGCACACTGCTTACTTTGACTTCCTAAACTGAATTATCCATTTCTTATCAGTGCTCATAAAATGACATCCTATATCTCTTAATGTGTAACTGAAGCTTTATACACAACAGAACAGGGATTAATTAAGATAAAGTGATAACTAGCAAATAACCAGTTCTCTTGATGACACAAATATCCAAGAACCTTTGCAAAGAAATACCACTCCTCAGACTTAAATGAGAACATAAATTAGAGCCTGTCACTATTTCTTAATAAAAATTGAAAAAAGAACATGAGCAGGGCGGGATGAATGAGTTCTAAAAGTAATGTTTACAAAAAAGAACAGCATTTGCATTCCTATTTAACTGGGCCACTTGCCCCTTTTGTAACCTGATAAAACAAATGAGTCAATACAAATCAAGATGACTTAGTAGAAGAACAGCAAATGGCCATTGTAAAAGTAGAGGCCAGAGGAAAAGGGACGCCACAAAGGCCCCAGTCATGCAATTTTTTTTTTTGCAAGCAGATTTAATGGGTGTGCTGTGGCCAGACACCTTTAGAGTCAGGCATACCATTTCACTAAGAAGAGAAAACAGCAAGATCATGTCCAAAGGCAGAAAGGTAAAATGGAATCATAACTGAACATGTTACAAAATTCATATTTTGAAAAGAAAATAGTAGAAAACTTGCACAAACTGTTTTTCATGACAATACGTCAGTTCTAAAAACATTTTTATGTGATAAGCCAGAAATGTTATTCTTTCCTTCGCAGACATGCTGCCTTGTTTTCATTGATTTACCCTGATGGTCAAGGAGCCTTCGAGAAAACAGTGGATAAACTGAGAATTTATGCAATCCATATCCACTATCAGACAAATCATTGCAAAGTTTAATTTTTCCCCTTGCCTGTCGGACAAAACTGCAAGACAGCCAAATACAGGTGTTCAGATATATTCAGACAATGCTCTTTTTTCTTTCTCTCTTTTTAATATAATATTTTGTCATTTACTCTGTGAAAACATTATGGTTGGTAAAGTAAGATCAAGCAATAATTCTAATTTTTTAAAGCCTTTAAAGCAATTTTTTGAGAAATATGGTAGTTTAGACAGCACATTTATTTAGTTTTAATTTTTGTGCTGTCATACATCAGTACTGAAGTCCTGATTTAGAACACATGCAGCTTGCCTTTGAAGTTTTGGCTGTTTTTTAACAATGGCAAAAAAAGATATAAAGAAATTAAACAGCACCAAAAAAATCATAAAACAGGGCTTTTGTGCTCTTGATTTATATATTGTTTTTACGTCTGTTTGAAAAAAAGCTTTATTCTCAATAATCTTTCATGGGAAGCTTTGCTCTGACATACCTTCATCTAAGCCTTTTCTTCTTTGCTGACCTTTCTTTTCTCCTTCCTATCCTCTCAAGTCTCTGAACAGTGCTTTCTAATATCTTTTCCATTCAGTAGCAAAATGAGTTTATTGGAATTCTTATGAAAACCAAAAGAGTAGAAAATGTGCAAGTGATATGCTAAACTAATACTTTTGGATGAAAGCAATAAATATTCTAAGTAAACAGGCTCTCCAAATAAAACAGCTATTTTCTGCTAGTGCTTGTTGGACTCCCCTTCTGGGCTGTATACGTGCAGTGGTATACATGGTTCTTTTGGTTACACAACACTGGCATTTTCCAAGGAAGTGCATGAAAGCTGATAGTTGCCATTGTTCATTTTTGTCCAATGTGTTGTAATGAATATGATTCAATACCATATTTATTTGTTCTCTGGCCAGCTTCTTCCTGTTTTTCTCTCTCCCTTTCAGCTCAAGGATAAAATTGTTGAAACAACAACAAGAACACCACAACTGGCTTTATAGCTTTCTCCTCCTTAGGGTCTTCCATTCCTTGGAAAATTTTAGTGCATACTATCGTCATCCAAAGGCACCAACACCAGCTGCTGCAAAGAAGAGTTTAATTGCAGCCTACCTACCAAACATATTGAAAGCAAGTTCTGAATGGACCAAGTCCTGAAGGTGTTGAGAGTTTTGAAGAGCATTAAACCCCCCACCCCACACTTAATTCTTAATTGTCAGCCCAAATATATATGTGTCCAGGACCAGTCTGTATGTGTAGAAGGATGTGTGCAGGGTATTTATGATAGCTGATGGAGTTGGAGAAGTGGGGGTTAACAAGGGAATCAAGGCAGTTGGACTTTGAGGAAGGTTAACACCTTCATGTGGCAGTTCACTGAAGATCTCCACACACATGGTATCTCTTTTCTTACCTTCACCATCTCATCCATACGCTTAATCTCTGCACCGTTTCTAAAATACTCCTGTTATTTTGTTTGTTAACTTCCTGTTAACAGTGAAATAATGACAGCTGCATCTGAGGCAAAAGTTCTTTTTGTATTCCAGATCATTCCACGATACCACTCTTAAAAACCACATGAAGAACTTGTGTAAATTTTTTGCTGAATATTGACGGTTCTGCAGTTTATTTTATTTTTATGGTATTTAACTATCCATTTTAGAATATTGATCTGTGTTAACAGAAGGCTCACTTGCCATTTCATTTAATTTCATATTCAGTTGACGACCTTCCTACATATTGAAGCAAATACTCTTGGAGAGTAAAAAAAACTCCTTGATTTTAACATTTGTCAGGGTTATTCTCCCCTACCTTTAAGCAAGCAAAAAGTTAGCTGTCTTGCCTTTGCTACTCCTCCAGTCTATTTACTTCTCCATGGGGAGGCAGGAATATCCCCAGGAAGATCTGTTGCACCAATTTTTGGAAAGGAAGAAGATCTTTCTGGAATTAAACACCTCTCTAGATTGCCTTTCATGGACAAATCTGGACTTGATAAGATGTATAATGTTCAGGAAGTCAAACTTTGAGAGGGGAAGGTCATTTATGGCTCCACAGATTATGTACATCCAGGCAGGTAAAATATGCTTCCATCTACCAAGGTCATGCTTTGGCATTGTGAACATAGCATGCTCAGTGAGAAGCTTCTTAGGTAAATATGGAATTAAAGACAAATGCATTTAAATTGGGTAGATGATGCCACTGTTAATGCCTCAAAAAAAATTACTCTCTACAGAGATATTGTAGGTTACAGAGCCCGACTTTCAAATCCTGTCTTATTTAAGCAACTTACAATACTAATATAATAATACAATATTAGTATGTTATTTATATAGTTACTAGGAAATAATTTAGAAAATATTTTCCATATAATAATACTACCTAATATATTTATAATAATCATTCAAATCTCAAGCTAGCAAGGGTATTTTTATACAGAAACCATGGAAATGGTGTAGAAATCATGTTTGCTCTACTTCTAATGCACAAGTCATATTACCATGTCGTAATAAAAATCCTTTTAGCTTTAGTGCTGATTCATCTATTAATATCTAGAACATTCCCTGATTCATAACCTTTGAAAATAATTGTATGCACACAGAGAATTTCTATGCCAAATTTGTTCCATTAATCCCAGTAATAATTCCTCAGACTTCACTTCTGACTCAAAATATTTGCTATTCTATCAACCCACTTTGTACCTCTCTTTCTTTGTCTAGGATATACATTATCTGCTCTTTTGAGCTCTGCTCAGTACTTAGGTCAATCTCCCCAGGCACTTTTTAGTCCACTGTTCTTTTCCCTTGAAAATAGTGGCACTTCTCTGCTAATAACATGATAAAAATTGGGAAGTGGTATGCGTTTATCAGGGTGGCTTTTAGACATCCCAGAAAAAAAGGGAATTTGACCATTTGTCCTGGTGTTTTAGAAGTTAAACCACCCAGTGGAAACAATCATTCCAGCTTGGATGTTTGATGTCCAGCCTCCTCATCCTCACTCCTGGGATTTCCCAGGCTGAAACACTGGAAAATTTCCTCCTCCATCATGAATTTGCTGCTCTCAAGCCCTTTCTTTCACATTAGCAGTTGACATATCTCTAAACAGTGCTACCATAAATATCTATATTCCTTCAAAAAGGAGACATTTGAGAGAGTGAAATGATTGTTTAGAGAGATAAATTGAAGCAAATGAAAATCAAATCTCTAGGGACATGGGCTCCGAGACTGAAATCTGCACAGATTGATCTCCCAAAGGCAGTATGTGATAAAAGTCATTGATCTGAAACTAACACAGAAGGAACAGTTCAGTAACATAGTGATATAATTATAATAAAATAGATCAGGGAATATTCCTGTAGCAGTGAGAGGCCTTTTCTCTGAACTTTTTTGATTGTACACTTATTTCTGGCGTTTTTCTGAAGCAGTCTACTAAGTGTGCCTCAGTTTTCTTAGAAGTTAAGGAAACATTCCCAGGAAATCAATATATATCCCAGATACTTTCTTTCACTGGAGTTTTACTAAAATAAAAACAGGTATTGAGCAAAGATGGTGTTATCCAATGGACTAAATTAGGTAGTTGAGTCATGATGACAAGAAGAATGGGCAAATTTTGAAAAAAAAGTAGGTTACTCAAGACATAATGTTTGACATTTGGTTTATGATGCTCTAATTGTCAGTACTCAGCCAAAGCCAAAAGGCTGCTATTGTCTTTCAGATTAAATATATCTAGAACAGTGCTGACTGCTTACTCAATTGAATATATTATCTCAGTTTCTGCTCTAAGTATACGACCTACCTTGGAATAGAAAATATTTTCTACTCTCTTAAAAATACTGAGTTTAGGTTTGACAAATTCTGATGGTCAGTGGTCACCATGCTAGAGGTGGCTTTGAATATAATGAAATCAAAAAGCAGATCAATCATCTTTAAGTCTTTTTGAAAATTTTATGCATAAATGCAAATGAGCAGTACCTTTTTTACTTTTCCTTTCTTTTTTTTAACCATAAAATGCAAATGGCAATGAGGAAAATCTTATTTGGTCTGAATGCAAGACACTCTTCTCATTTCAAATTCTAAATTTTCTTCCTCTTTTCTTTTTTTTCTTTTTTCTTTTTTCTTTTTTCTCTCTTCTCTTCTCTTCTCTTCTCTTCTCTTCTCTTCTCTTCTCTTCTCTTCTCTTCTCTTCTCTTCTCTTCTCTTCTCTTCTCTTCTCTTCTCTTCTCTTCTCTTCTCCTTTTCTCCCTTTTCTTTTCTCTCCTTTTCTCTCCTTTTCTTTTCTCTCCTTTTCTCTTCTTTTCTCTTCTTTTCTCT
>VZRE01008666.1:0-28593 GCA_013396775.1 Cephalopterus ornatus | reverse complement strand
TCCAGCACCTCAATATCCTTCCTGAACTAGGATTCTATAGGTACAGTTTCATGTGGAAGTGTCAGTTTCTTTGTTTCAACTGTTCTTCTGTAGGTGTTTTCAGAGAATGCAGTCATCAAACAATGGTGGCAAAATACAGTCATCTTGTGCAGCTACTTCAATATAGATTTACATTAGCCAATTATACAAAGCCACCTGGCATGATTTTTTCCCAAACAGGAATCAATGACAGATCATCTCTTAGAAGATACTAATTGGCCCAGGATGATTTTGCAGTCTAGCTCATAATCCCAGATATGTGATCATATGCCCATAGAGGAAGGTCGAGACACCTGAGTTTGACTTACCGTTTGTATATGGGATTATAAACTGATCTCGGGCAAATTTCTTCCCTGCACTGAGAGTCAAATTACCATATGCAAAATTGAATTCTTGATGTTTTTCAGCTTATTAAATTACTTTGGCATGTCTGGACCAAAAGTGATGCATAGAAGTAGAGTTAATAATATCTACTCCCATGTACCCCATTTTTTCAGATTCAATTTTGATTTTATTAACCATGGTTTAGAGTAATCTAATCTATATGATGTTACAGACAACAGCAAGAAAAGATACATGAACAGACATCACTTACTGCATTTGTTGCAACTACTATTCTAGTAAAAAAATCTATCTTCTTGTTTTCTATATATCATTCAGTCTCTAAATAGAATTTTTCTTTCTTTTCTTTTCTTTTCTTTTCTTTTCTTTTCTTTTCTTTTCTTTTCTTTTCTTTTCTTTTCTTTTCTTTTCTTTTCTTTTCNTCTTTTCTTTTCTTTTCTTTTCTTTTCTTTTCTTTTCTTTTCTTTTCTTTTCTTTTCTTTTCTCTTTTCTTTTTTCTTTTCATTATTATCACTGGTTCTTTTTAGCATAGAAAACCTGATAGGCCATGTCATGAGTTAATGAACTTACTTTTTTTCTTTTTAAAGAAAGATGACAAATCGTTGCCTTAAAGAGGTAGAGCCAACCTATAGCTACTGAAACCAGATGTGCAGACCACAGGATCATAGCAAGAATGTTATAGGCAGTACAGAGGCCATGGTCTGAGCCCTACATTAATCATTATCACACCTCTATCTACAGGTGGTCAAGGTTTCTATAAACATTTTTAAGAGATTTCAAAGAAGAACTGAAGAATAAAGAAGTGGTTTTCCCCACGATGGGAAATGTAATGGTGAAAAATTCAACAATCATGCAGTTAAACAGCTCAGCTGATGGAAGACTGTTGGGAACCAATGTGTTTGTTGCAAATGTAAAATAATTAGTAGGGCTGGAACACTTTAAAATGCTTTTTCTATCCTTTGCTTTTTTTTTCTTGGTGAGTAAACTACATCTTCATCTTTATAAACCTTTTCTTCTTTTGTCTTCAGCCCCTGGACATTTGCATTACTGATGCTGACAAATTCTTCCAGACCCCCAGGCTTCTGCTACAATCAGGTCTTTTACTTTGATGTTCAAATTGTTTTGTCTGAGCCCAGACAGTCTCTAGACTCCTCTGGAAAGGAATTGTGTACAAAACATGTGGCTGAGACTCAGGAAATACTAACATCTTTTGTGAAATAACTCTTACAGACCAGATTTATGATATAAAATATTAACTACTATCTCAATAGACATATAGAAAAAAATGGAATTTAGCAATGTAAGACAAATCCTGTTAGAAAATAATAATGAGAAAAAAGAGTAAAAAAAAACTTCACAAAAAAAAATCCTCAAAATTAAAATAGTGTTTCTGGAAAATAAAAGAAAGAAATTGAGAGATCTTTAGTTTCCATCTTAATCTTTTCCTTTGCCAAGTTTTTTGTCTTCCTGCCAAAGATCTTGCTAGTTCATTCCTAATTATAACATTTGGAGAAGAAATAGCTACACTTGTCTTGAATTCCATATCTAACAATATTAATAACCAGTAGATGATTTTTGGCTCCTGCCCCAGACTGCTTTATTTTTTTCTATCACCTGGTCAAAATTCTCATCTGTTGCCCTATTTCTCATTTTTAAAACTCTTTTTCCTCTGAGAAGAATTGGACACCTTTCTTCCCATTTGAGGTTGCATACTCTAATTGTTTAGGATATTTAGTTATTCAGTGAATCCTGAACTCACACATTGCAGCTAAAATTTCAACTGTTGTGATTTGTCAGGAGGGATTTCAAGAGCCTAAACAGAGGCAGTTAGTTCCATCTGAGATATTCAAGTATCTGAGACATCTGCATCAGACTGTGACATATGATGTAAAACCTTAGGGAAATTTTTGCTACTAAATTTTGGACTAACAGCTGGAAGTTGCAAAATTTCCTGGAGTTACTAAGGTGATACTTACTATACAACCCTGCTTTACCAATGCATAAATGCTCACTAGGTGAGAACCAAACATGATTCTTTCATGAAAAGCAACAAAAGTTACATTAGAAATATATTTCTGAATCTCCTTTTTATAACTTGAATGTATGTAATACGATTATGTGTGAGACATATGTCTATGCTAGTCTAAGGAAGTCAGAAATAAACATCAGTGTGTTGTAATACCTCTAGAGCAGAGGTTAACTGAATTTATATATTTTTTTAATTTTATTTTTGAAAACTTAAATCATACAATCAATCTACAGCTACCTATGCATTTTTTCATCAACTTATTTATTTTTCAAAACTCTCCCATTTCATTGCAGCCAGGAGAACGCTACTTTCTCACATCTTTTACTAAACTGAAGCCCAGAATATTTTAGTACTTATTTTACTCTAAACACAGGAGTCCAAATGATGTTAGTCATGCAGGTGCATAAAGTTGATGAGATATCTTTCTAAGAACATATATTTTACAGATTATGAATTGAAAGAGAACTAGGTAAGCAGGAAAAAATATTTCTGCAGAATAATATTTTTTTTCCTTTTCACACTGGAAAAAGTTAGCTATATCTAAGAAAGTATGTATTGGTTTTGCTATTTAATAAGCCTTTTCCTGATCTTTAACAATCAGCTTTTGTCTCCTGTGATCTGGAAAAGTCTCAAATTTTGCCCTAGCATAAGAAATGTATTGTAAAGCAGAATTTATTTAGATATACAAAATATTTTCAGCAATTTTTAAGGAAGAATCAAATATATTATATCAACTTATATTGTTTACAACATTAAAAGAACAAAAATTCCAGTGGAATATTAAGCCTGTTTTGTGAACAGACTGATTAATCAACCATAACTTTAAGAGAGTCCTTTAGCAGCCTTGGCATACAACCTTGATGTGTTTCAATTACCGGTTAGACATCCCCAAACCAATTGTTTTAGACAGCATGATTAAAAAAACAAACACTATTTGAGCTGGTAGTGTCAAAGCCAAAAGTGAGACTAATGGCAACATGTTTGTTCCACAATCTTAGCTGTATGGCCAAGTGAAAACAGAAATTTAACCATGCAAAATGGGGTGACAAAGTTAACAATATTGCTGGCAACAGATAGTAAGTCAAAGCTAGCAGTGCTCAGTCTTCTGCAGAAAGATCATTTTTTGACACTAAAATCAATTTAGACTTGAATCTGCTTCCATACCATGGGGAAATATGGTAATTATTCTGGTCAGATGTAAAAAAAAAAAAGTATGGAAAATGACTGAAACTATATGATACACTTAAATCTCCTTGCTCAATTATCTCCAGAGGTCAGATTATGTCTAATTCTCTAGGTTGAGCAATAACAGAAGTTTACTTTGTCAGGCTTAGCTTCCACCATTGTAGCAGTCCCAGCCTACATGGTGATGCACAGCTGTATGGCAGCTTTAGTCAGTAGACTAATCAAGCTGCAAATGAGCACAGGATCAATTATCTAATTCCTCTTTGTTGACCTAGGGTCAAAATAATTAAAACCATCTAAGGAGATTTACTAAATTTATGCAATTGAATGCCACAGAATGGCACAAGTTTCATGCTTAGTTATCTCCCTACTTGCTGCTGTGATCAGACCTTACATTTATAGGAACTCCTTTCTTAATTTGAGTACAAATTAAGTTTATTTTTTCTAGGTAGTTTTTGTTTTGTTGGTTGGTTTGGCATTGGAGGTTTTTGAGGGTTGTGTTGGCTTTTCCCCCCTTTTCTGTGTGTGTGTTTGTGATGATGGTTTAATTAAATAAGTATCTTCTCTCTAATCTGTATATGTTTTCCATCCATTTCTCTCATTTGAAATCCATATCTGAGTTGTACCATAAACTTCAGAGTAACAAATTTGTTGAAAGCATTTTGTGTCACCTGAAAATTAGGTATGTTTTATATCTCAGCAACTGCTGTGCAATAGCAATGATTTCACATTTTAGGTTAAGTCAGTAGAAATGTCTGTTGTCTTGTTCTGTTACTGTGGTAGCTAATTCTTAGTACTTTAATCACATTAGTGAAATAAAGAATTTTCAAGGAGCAGCTTTTACTCTAGGAGTATAAAGTTTCAAAGTACCACAGCCTTTACCGACAATTTCAACTTTTTACTTTTTCTTTTTTAAGTCTGTAATCTAGCGAAGATTTCTTTCTATATTACAAATGAATAGAATCTGCTTCCTTCTTTTGTGACTGAGCAATAAACTCCAAAAATGGAACATGGCTCAGCAGAGATGGGCAAAGTTGATGTGCCTGTGAAGCTCAGAGAATAACTCCATGTGTGATGGACCACAGCTGTTGCAAAGAAGCTGACTTCATCTCAACACAAAGGGGACCAGAGGTTAGCCTTTGCTTTACATAAACAGCTGTGTCATTTGCGTGGCTCAGCTGGTGGAGTAAATGGTTCCCCCTGAGTTCATTCAAAGAGTGTGAATATCTCCTGAGTTAGCCAGGCCATCATGGGACAGAAGGATGTGAATATGTGGCTGAAATACTGAATGCCTTCTTTCAGTCTGTACTAGCAAGTCCAGCCTTCAGGGATCACAAATCGCAGAGACCAGAGGGATGTGCTGGAGCCAGGAAGATATACCCTTGGTCAGGTAGTACTTAAGCAAACTGGACATACTGTACATGGACCTTGATGTATGCTCCCACAACTGCTGAAGGAGCGTCAGCATTTCCAGTCCATTCTCAATAACCTTTGATTAATCATGGCAATAGGAAGAAGTGCCCAAAGACTGGGGGAAAGCAAACTCCTCTTTTCAAGAAGGGTAAGAGGAAGGACCCAGGGAATTACCTGTCAATCAGTCTCATCTGGTGATGGAGAGAGTTGGAACTGTTTAGCCTAGAGAAGAAAAGGCTCAGGGGGACCTCATTAATGTACATAAATAACTGAAAGGCAATTGCAGAGAGGATGGAGCCAGATTCTTTTCAGTGATGTACAGTAACAGGACAAGAGACAATGGGCAAAAAGAATTCCTGCTCTGTTTATTTCATTTGGTTTCTCAATGACAGCTTGAATGTGTTTATTTCCTATCTAAACACCTATGTGTTTATTTCCTATCTAAACCGAAAAAACCAGTGAAACAGCCATGGACTGTAGGCTTTCCACTTTTGAATAAGAATTTTGGAAATCAACTCCCTTTTATCTCCTATTTTATTTCTTTGCTAGAAGCCCAGTGTTGCCTGCAATTCTTTCCAAGACGGATTTAACTGTGGAGAGAACTGATGGTGTCATGGACTTTTTTTTTAAATTTAACTCAAATATTATAGAATTATTAGCCTTAAAAAGTATGTGGCATATATCTTTTAAAGAGAAAGGGAACTTCTGTCAAAATCTGTCCCACCTGTTTACCTTCCAACAACCTCAGGGAGGATCAATCACTAGAAGTCACCTAGGCTCCTTGGGTAAGACTCATAAATGTTTTTAGTTTTTCCTTCTTATTGATTCAGCACATTCACCCTTTTTTCTTTTTCTTTTTTTTTTTTCCCCCCAAGCAGTAACAGCACACTTTTCATTTCTTTTCCTTATGAAATGTTAAGGCATTTAATATTTCCAGTTAATTTGTACTGATGAATACCTAGTTAAGGTAAACCTATTTTTCAAAGGAAGGTATGGGTATAAACATTGAAAACTATTTCATTAAGTCACTGACCTTTTAAAAATGAATTCCTGTTGATAAAACTGGATACCACCTAAAGGCAGAAAAAGGGAAATAGAATTTAGATGTGTATTGGTTTCCAAGATTGACATCCAGGAAGAAAAGCAGAGGGACAGCTTACATCAAAAGCACAGGAAAGCATCCACAACAGTTCTTCTAGCTCTGAGCACTGTAATCTATGCATTCTTCTTTTAGTTTAGCTTGGAATAATAGCAAATTCCCAGTGTCTGGTTAATTTAAATTTCATATCTAGTAATAATGGAGCTTAACACTGTAATTTTATCAAAACAGATTTTCATTTATGCAAGCATGAAACCTATGTACTTTCAAACATCCACCCTTCAGTGTAGGGAAAAAATATATATTGGAGTAAACCACAGAAAGCAGCAAACATTTTAACTATTTCCTCCTTATACTCCATAATCCAACAGTTTCTGCAGCTCAATGAATCTGCAGATACTAAGCAGGATGCTAGCAGTGGTCCTCCAGATTATCGTCCAAGCCTCCAGGGAAAATAATCATTGCACTAATGACAACTTTTAAGGTAAACAATGTTTCTATTAAATCAAAACACCAGCATTTGCGTAGACTAGAATCTCATTTATTTACATCAATAAAATATGCACCTTAGGACATGTTAGGTCACAGTTGAGTAATGTATTGCATTTTCCAGTGTTTTTAGAAAGAATGAATAATGACAGTGGGAAGGCTTGAGTTCATTAAAGAAAAACAAATTTGGAGCAGTGCAGCTCTTTATTTAGAGGGAGCTTGTGATATGAGCTGACAGTTGCTTTGTTTAGGCAACTGTCATAGCTTTATTTCACTGACCAACTTTTCTGAAATCAAACAGGGCAATATTTCTGCATGCACACCAGGTAAATGATAGCATCAACAGGATAACAACAGTTTCTAAAATTTGGAGAAAAACTCTAAAGTAAATAATCTTCTTTTGAAAGTAATGGCATCATTTGACTTAATCTAAGCTTCTGCCAAAGATTAGCTGCAAATAGAATAGCTGAAATTCAGTTGCAAAGTTTCCTCTTTAATTATAGTTTCATTCTCTAGCCCTTTCTTTTGCCCAAAATCCTATTTTTTTCTCAAAACCATGTTACAGGGTGTTTAGGTATTCAATGATCTGTGCTGTGATGCCTGATGGAAGTGGCCTTCTATTTCCTTTTTCTCTAAGCAGTGTTTATTCTTCTTCATTGGGGTCCAAATCTGACTCCTAATATAAAATTTTTCCTTGTTACAAAGCAGTGTCTTCCTGAAGCACATTATAAAGAAAGCATTATGGAAAAGGCAGAGAATGAAAATGGGATTTTAAGAGTAGGAACAGAAGCAAATTAAATGAAATTACAAGCTATTTCAATACAGGATTTACTCAGGAATTTTTAGGGGAAAATGGTATAGATTTAGAGGACATAACTAAGCCCACTCTCATTCCATGGTAAGAAAATATCCTGCAAAAGCTAGTTGTGGTTCTTTCTTCCTCAATGCTTCAAAGAATTCAAAGTCCTCCAATGCTAGCAACGTCCTCAGAGTGAGTTTTCCACAGTTAGTAAATGAATTTTTTCCTATGCCAACACTGTCTGCCATCTAATACAGTTATTTTCCTTCCTGGTTCTTTATGTAGAGGATGTATTTGTTAATAGTGGCTGTTTCCTGTCCCAGGCACCACGGGGCTCTGCAAGCCAACCCACCCTCCCTCATGACCCTTTATAATTCTTAATTTTTTGTAATTCTCCTATCATTACTGGAAGTACTTTATTTGCAAACTTTGCATCCACACACCTAGTTTGCAATTTTTCTGCAATTAACAGTTGAAGCAGACATTTTTTTTTCCTCTTGGCTGATCATAATGCAGTTTCTAGCAGGTATAATTGCTAGAAGTCAGTTATTTCACTTAACTTTTGCTTTATTTAAAAATTTGGAAACTGATCATAACTACTCCGCAACATTCATGCCACATTCCCCTGGTCAACACACTATTCATAAACTATTATTGAACTTGATTGTATTTACACTAAAGAAAATTAAAAAAAAAAAAAAGAAACATTAAACCAATACTTATTCTGTGTAATTTCCTACTTTCTGTTTAGCTTAACATGCACATTTTGTTTCCTCTCTTTTAATATTTATTATCATAGTTTACAAAGACATGAAATTATGTTTCCCAGACAGTAAGGTCTCAGCAATCTCTTTTAGTATAAAAAATTGTTCTTATTTAAAGAAAGTCTTCCTATCTCTTCTCCTGGATATGCAGACCTTATTCAAATTTGTTAGTTATTTCTCCACAAGACTGCAAAAAAAAGAAGTAACTAAAACAAAAAATAAAGGAGCTAACAGTAAGGATGTCTTCATCATTGTTGCATTCTTAGTTTCTTCCTCTGCTTTCTTGTACTGCTTTCAAATCCTTCACTTCAAAGACAGCACCCAAGATAATATTTTCTTCCACTAGTTCAAAAATACTCTCTTTCCCTGGAAGGCATTTTACCTCTGTCCACAGCAACATAGCATTGGAATTACATTGCTTGTACTCCTCTCAAAACATTGACTATTTGCTGTTCATTTTTGTCTTTTTTTTTTCTACTCAAGCTTTAGTATTTTCCTTGTATCCTCAAACTGGCCGCTACTGCCTATTTTTCTGCTTCTACAGATTGCTTTCCAGCTCTTTGAATGTTTTCCCTTAATGTCTATGTGGGCACACTCCTCAAACCTTTTTATATGAACATCCTAAAAACTCTGCATATACACTTTCATCTGTAACAACTGAATGGAAGATAATTAAACTTTAATTAAAAAGAAATCGAGCCATCAAAGTGTTTATATAAGGCTAGAAGTGAACCACTGGAATGGTAAATTCTTGGAACAGGCTTAAAGAGAAATTGCCCACATTTGTTTGCTTTTACTCTAATCTGATTCAAGACAGATCAAAAAACTACAGTGTCTCATAAGCTAGACCAAACATTCCTCTGAGATATCCTCCCAAAAGTTATCATAAGATAAAGAAAACAAATGTATAAATGTACTTTCCTTTGTCTTCCAAAAGAGACCACCTGAATGTACCACCTGTCAGGTCATTCTGGTCAGTAAATGAGATGTGCTTTTGAAAAAAATTCCTTTGCCAAAAGCTGAAAAAAAAAATCATGTAATGAGCAATTGTTGTCATCTTAGTGATCCCATATGCTTCCTCTTGCCTCTATGAGTTGTAGATCCTGGTTAGACTACATTTTATGCTCCACCACATTCATCTGAGTCAATCCTACCCTGAAAAGGTAAGGTAGTGTGATTTAATAAGAGCATAAGGTAAAAGCACTTCTGACATCATGGAACACTGATGTAAAGATCCCAGGTTCTTATATCTCAGGTTTTGAACTATATTCCAGTTTTTATCTTGGAAGTAAAAAACACAAAAATATCTCTTCTGCTTTTTCTTGTTATTAAATTAACAAAAATTAAAATATTTTCTTTAATTATTTTCTTTAATGAACCTTGGTCCTCTACAGCCACACTATATTTCCTATATTTCCTTCCTCCATGGTCTGTCTGAGACCCTTGGTAAGATTCTGCCTGCAGGGAGTCCTCCACATTCTTTCTCTAAATTGAGAAACCTGGCAGAAAAAGCATAAAGTACAGCTCTTGAGCTTGAACTGAGCCTTAAAATCAAATTTGTCTGTACCAGTGCAGAAACAGCTGTACAAAAAACTGGTTGAAACAAGCCTACCACTGTAACTGCTTTTATTCTATGTGGCATCCTCCATTGGCAGTATAAATCCACTCTCCCTACACATCATATTCTAAAATCCTTCTCCCTACAATTATATCAGCAAGGAAATATGCCCAACTCCCTTATTGCCTGAGTCCAGAGGAAGGCTACAGTAATGACCAGGAGAATGAAGCATTCTCCTATGAAGGCAGGCTGAGAGAGTTGCTCAGACTGCAGAAGAGAAGGTTTCAGGGAGACCTTACAGCAGCCTTCCAGTACTTAAAAGTGTACTATAAGAAAGTAGCATTATTCCCCTTTATTCATAATTGTGACTGATGGTCTTGAAGATTCATTATAGAAATTATCTCCAATACCTGAAAGGAGCCTTCAAGAAAGACAGAGACAAACTTTTTAGCAGGATCTGTTGCAATAAGACAAGGGGTAATGGTTTTAAACTAGAAGAGGATCAATTTAGATATAAGAAAGAATTATTTTTACTATGAGGGTGGTGAAACACTGGAACAGGTTGCCCAGGGAGGTGGTGGATTCCCAAGCTTTGGAAACATTCAAAGGTCAGTTAAACAGGGATCTGAGCAACCTGATATAGCTGAAGATGTCCCTGCTCATTGCAGGGGAGTTGGACTAGAGGACCTTTAAAGGTCTTTTCCAATCCAAACTGTTCCATGATTCTATGTACTAGTTAGACAGACTTGTGTCTGCATATTATTAATATAATGGGATAATATGTAATTTTTTCCCCAAAATACATTCTGATAATGACCTGGATTGCATACGAAATTGTAGAAATTATTACAGGCATTTATTTTATTGTATCTCCAGTACTTTCTCTAGATTTTAATAAATACATATTAATTAGTTTTACTTGATATAATTTTTGTTGTGTTTTTCACAAAGCTCTATTTGCAGTTTCCTATTCTAGCCTCAACTGTTTGATCCTTTCAATGTTGTATGACTAGTAATTGATCAATGACTTTTAAAATAATAAAAAATATTGATTCAGAATATTATGCGGCAATACACATATTTTGTGGAATATTATTCAGAGTAAAAAAAAAGACAATTACTATATAATTTATTTTTATCAATGAAGTATAATATACTGGATTGTGACAATTTTAAAATTTTAAAGCTCTGCCAAAAAGATATTAAAATGAATGATGACCCAAAAAAGGGGAAGAAGAAGGGAAGTGAGTATAAGCTTATAGGTGCAAAATCTGGTGTATGACAAGGTCTTCGAAAATTTAAGACAAAAGTCAGAAGACAGATGGCTCTAGAGTGTAATACTGATTTTTTTATTCACTTTTGAAATTATAACTTTTATCAGCAAAAAAATAGGTAGACTAGATCTTCAATATGAACAATACTATCAAATATTGCAGATGAATTTTCATCATATTGTGAGCATATATGGTGACTGCTAAGTGATTCTATCTTTATTTACAAGTCTAAAAAGTTGATTTCATGAACCACTACAAGTTCTCCAGAATTTTCATTTCCCGTTTCATTCCCTTGGTATTTCCTTGGCGTGCTTTGCATTTTCTTTCCTACAGGACAGAGACTTACAGCATCTAACACTTTTAGTTAATACATTCACAGCACGTCTACAGCTGTGCTTACACATTGTGATCTGTCCTATGGGAGGACCCCAAGACCAGCCCTAGCGTTGTATAGACATGATTATAGAGTTTTTCTGGCCAGAAGAAAAGATCAGCTCAGCCACCATGGTGCCCACATCTATGTGGGGGGTTTTTTTGTGGGATTTTGTGGTTTTCTGTTTTTTGTTTTGTTTCATTTACAAGCTCACTAGCATTTCCTGATCTAAATCAGTTCAATTTAAATAGCTTAGCTCATGAGTTACTCATAATTAAATAGAGCTTTACACTTCATCGTAATCCAGTGAACTCGGAACAAGAGGCTATTTTGCACCTTGTTTTTTTCTGCCTAACACATTGAAAGACATTTTATGAAGAATAAATTTTATTGAGCTTAAGACTGGCTGCCAGTATGGACACTGGTATTATTCTCTATATTTGGCATTTACAGAAACAATATCAAAAATCATTCCTTGTGCTTCCAAAATATTCACTGAGCTCCAACAATGCAGAACAGTATCTTTATATGTTTAAATGAGTCATGTCTCAAAATGCTAACCATTGTAGATAATTACTCTTTTGAAAGAGAGGAAAATCATATTATGGAATGTATTAGTTGAATGTGATCAGGAATTACATTTATATACTTGATGTGTTTATTTGAGGAGGAAAACACAAACTGGGTCAAGGACACTGATGTGCTTCTCCATCTGGTTCTTTGAAAATTAATGTTAAAAATATATATCAGGTTTTCTGCTGGAACAAGCCTTCTGGGCACCCACATACACCATCACACTTTAACCCACACCCACAGAGATGGGGAACTTGACTGCAGCTGCAGGATTCTGTTAGAGTTAGGGTTAGGATTCAGGGGGTCACAGAGCCTGTAACTCCCAGGGACACTGGGGCCGGAATAGGTGTGTGCAAAAACGATCACAGAAGGACAGCAACATTGCTGCACCCACATCTTTCTAATCTGGAACAAATCTGAGGAGGTTAGGAAATCAACTGCAGCACCACAATCCTGTTAGGGTGAGGGTTAGGGTTCACAGTTTCAAGGACACTGGTACTGGAAAAGGCATGGCTGCCTCCACACTTTTCTGATCTGGGACACCCATAGTAATGGGAATTTCAGGTGCAGCGCCAAGATTCTATTCTGATTAAGGTTAGGGTTCTGAGAACCACAGAGCCTGTAATCATGTGGCTTCAAGAGCACTAAGTCCACCCAAGCACATCAAACCTTTGTCCTTGGCTTCTGTATCTCATCAGGCCAGTCCAGCGTTATTCTAACAGTTTGCCACTGCTTCATATTTACATATGTGACAAGGGACTCTCTTTTTCCAGAAAAGACCTGGAAAACTCATGATCACATTCAAATAGGTCTTGTCCACTCAGCTTTTACTTCCCATCATACCTTTCTTGTATGTATAAGTGAGAAAGTTAAACCATAGTTGATTACTAAGTATCATACTTAACCATTTTCCAAACTGACTTCATGAATTCATCTATTCACCTAATCTATCAAATTAAGTAATTAGGACATGATGCATTCAAAATAGCCCAATCAATGGAGTCAAAAAAGAAAGGACATGATCTTTTAGTGTCTTTCTTCAACTGCTGAAAGCAGAAAAGTCTATGTTGTGAAGCATGACTGCTCTCTGTTTACTAATTAAGATGCCTGGTTTTGGGCCCAATGCACACTGGAATGCAATTATTGGTCTTTTTCCCAAAGTCACCTGAAATCAAATTTGGACAGAGTTAATAACATGCTTTTTACCACACATCTAAAGGGCAAAAGTTATTTCCAGTGCCTCACTGCCCAGTTCACCTGGGAGTGAAAAAGTTTCATGCTGCTGAAACTTCTTAGGCATTCCTAACTGGCATGTATATATCTACATATGCAAATTGGATCAAAAGACAGGAAAAGGATAACTGGAGAACCACATTCAGCCTACTGAATTACAATTATAAAAGAGGTAGAGGGTTAATCCAAATGGGTCGACAGAATATTGAAGTTATATGCTACCACATGCCACAGCCACAGAAAACTTCCTATCTCTTGAGTGATCCACTCAAGATTTGAGCCTCTGTCTTTCTGTATACACAGCATCTTAAATTACAGGGACAATCCTTGACTAATTCTGATTTTCTATGTGTTAATTCTAAAGCCTACATTAACTTCCAAGTTACAGTCACAGGTAACAACTTCCAAGTAGCAGTCACAGGTTCAGATCAATATAATCAATTTTATGATTCCTCAGTCCTATAACTGATATCCCGAAGTAATGGTATGTAGCAAATTTGGTTGAGCCTGAGGTGTTGCTAAAATTGGAGAAACAGAGAACAAAGAAAATCATCTCAAGATCAAGCCGTCTTCCATTCTAATCAGTGTGCAGATAGGAGGCATGAGAGTGAGAGGAAGGCGGTCTGAAAAAAGGACCCATGTGGTTTCTCTCCCACTCTTTTTCTTTTTTGAGAAGTATATGAAATCTTCAATCATAGCAACTGGAGGAAGATTATTTTAAAGAAACTAGTGTTGCACAGTACCTGGTCTAAAATATATCTTATATTACCAATTTATTTACCATATTGCCATTAATTGTCACACTGGTCTCCTCTGCAGCCATGTGATTCAGCAGAATCAGTAAACCCCTGAACTTTTAGTTATTTAACAGTAAGAATCAGTGTCACTTGTTAAAACAACCTAAAACTGAGTAACTGATTGTCTCCAAGATGTGAAGACCCAACTGAATAAAAAATATGCTGTTCTTATAACATTTGTCTGATCCTGTTTAACTTATCTCAACAGTTCATTGGTGATCTGTTTAGTTATTAAGGTCACATATCAAATCATATAAATGTTTCCCTTTCCAGATTTCTAAGGCAAGACTGATTAACATTTCTACAGTAGTATAATTTTTCATTGAGCTAATCAGAACTTTAAACCATCCACAGGTAATTTGATAGTAAGAGCCAAAACTTCAAATAAAATGTAAACATTAATCAACTTATGGTAATAAAGTCTTACCAGTAAATTGGTAGTTAAGGGTTTTATTTAGTTTACTCTGTCTGTGATTATATTGTGTATATTCAGAGTATAGAGATATCAAATAAACCTCTGAATTCCTAATCATATGGGTAATAGTCCTTACATTAGTATAACATATCAGCATTCAAAGCCAACCACAAAACATCTCATTCTGATGTCTAAAGATCTTGAAACTCTATTTTCCCTGTAATGCAATTACAGAAAATCACACCTACTCAGAAGAAAGCAAATACTAGGATTCAGTCTCCAAAACGCACTTATGTACCTAACTTCAAGCAACTTAAGCAGGTATTAAGTATTTACATACCTTTGTGGATCTAGGACTAAACTGCTTTCAATTTTATTCTGCCAGTGAAATGAACAATAACAGCATGTTCTGGACCCTGTAGCATCGTTGTAGCTATTGTCATAGGAAATGTTTCTGGTTGAAGGTATGTGCTGAACTTTACCTATGGGATCTGTCTTGAAGAGAGAGAAAAAAGAGTAAGACCAGAAGATAACTATTTACCCATGTGATGTGACTGGAAGAAGGGTGAGAAGGGAGCGGGACAGATGCGAGTGCCACCACTTTTTTTGTTACTCTCAGTGCCCACAGGGAACCTGGTGTGCTTGGCTCCAGAAGCCATGCCTTGGTCCACCCTGTTTTGCTGCCTCACCTTCCTACTCAGCAACATGTCAAGAACTGTAGGAAGGCTGTTGAGGGAAAAATAGAAAGAAACAGCTGTTTTGTAGGGTGGCTGAAAAGATACAACTGCTTCTTCAAGAGCCAAGGCTTTCCTGAGGAGGGAGGATATGCTGCTGCTTGTGCAGATAGCCTGCCACTGCTGCAAATTGAGGAGCATCTGTTCGCATTGAAAGGCATGCTCTACTCTGGGCAAGGGACCCAGTCCCTCATCCCAGCCACTACATCCTTGCTGAAGTATTACAGACTGTCACAGGAAGAAGAAATTAAAATGGTGTTACCATTCAGGCATACATCTGTGGTGAATTGAACAAGGAATGAACTTTCAATTATAAAGATATAGAGAGCTGTTAAAGATTGGAACATAACTAACCAAATTTCCATTAACACAGCACAGCACAGACTTGAAAATCCTGACTGTGCTTGTCTAACATTTTATGCACAGTATTCGACTGGAAACAAGACAGCATCATGTTGCTGCACCTTCATTTAGAGGTCCTAGCTTCAGAGGGATTTTGGCTGTCATCCCACTCACCTACCTACATGGGTAATTGGGTGCATTTTTCCCTAAAATCATCTGCCTTGATAAATAAAATAAAAGAGATTAAATTTGAGTTCAGCAGCTTGGGGTTATAAAGACATCAACTATCACATATTCTTTTTGCTCCATACTGACCTGATAAATTCCCTTGGGACCTCATTTTTTTTCAAACACTTAAACCACAAGGAAAAAAAATCTATCCTCACCATCAATAAAGGGAGCTAATGGTGACAAATTAGCCAACATGGCAAGTACAAGACTCTTTCAGAGAATCGTTCTATTTTATGCCTTTTTCTAGCAGAAAGCTATTATGTTCCAATCTACAACTCCATTGAAGGCTATTATAAAAAAACACCCTCATGCAACTCATCATACTGTAACAACTTCAGTGCCTTAGATATCCCATTCCTAAAGATTCTGTTGCTGGATTGCTCTGTGCATGAACTTTGAAAACACACATAAGAGTTATCAGCATTTCGTACTACTAACCTTGAGGGTGTTCATACTAACTAACCTTGAGGGTATCCCTTGAATCGAAAAAAATCAAGCAGCTACATTTAGCTTTACTTCTGGAATTGCACCTTATGAGTGTTCTTCCATTCATTAAAACAAACAAACAAAAATAATAATAAAAAACCACTTTCTGAATTCAACGTTCCATCCTATTACTGCAGAAATGTGCTAGCTCTGTAATTCACTATTGCTGTTTATTTACAATGATCTAATGAATTCAAGCAAATATCTTGTCGTTTTCAGGATTCTTCTCTCTAACAGACTTGTTTCTGCAGTACTTCAATGTTTTAGCCCCAAGCCATATGCAGTGTGTCATTAACAATAAAATTTTACCAATTCCTTTTGACAGGTAAGGTAGTATTGCCACACTATAGGGAGAGAAAGCTCTTTAGTGGGAAAATAAGTTATTGTTATCGTTGAAAAATAGAAATTCAGGGTGGATGCAGAAAGCAGGTCAGCATATAATTGTAGCAGCTTTAATATGTTACAAAGTCATTTGACAATCACATCAAACCTGAGCAAATTAGGTTTCTAACATTTCTAAGCTCACAGTTGTTCACATTAATAATAGATTACAGTTATTTAGGCTTTGATAATAAGCCGCATCCTCATTGGAAGCTATTATGACTTACAAACAGAGATGGTCTTGTTTTTAAAGCCTTTAAAATATTTTCTATTACAATTAATTTAAAACCGTGTATGTATATTAAAACAAATTAACATCTAGAACCAGATACATAATTTTAGTGATGTTTCTCAACCATATAGTGATGTCAGATTTATTAATACAAAAGTTGGTTTTCATTATCATCAACACTTACTTTAGGACATACTTTCTTCAGTAATTCTACTACCTAGCATTTGTTTTTAATGCAGTTGAGCATTTGTTGTTGTGATCTTGTCCATTGCTAAGCCTTAATCATGTTCCTGACTAGAAGTATGAGGAACATTCAAGGTTGTATTAAATAATTGTCTAAATTGTTCACAAAGTCCATCATCCACATTTCCCATATGCAAATATCAGGAAGAATATTTCTTAAAACTTCTCCGGAGTACAGTAAAATATTCAACCACCTAAAGACGGCAATATAAAAACTTGTAGAAATATTAATGATACATTGTGAACTTCTGCAGGCAGAGCACTAAGTGGACTATCATCTAAGCAGGCCCTAATTATCTGAGATCTCAGTTTTAGCTGATTTAAAACTCATTTAAAAATAGTCTCTGAGTCCTTTCTTTGTAAGTGGTTACAGGAGAGATATTTTATCTCAGGGAGAGACATCATGGATATGGATACACTAATACTATTCAAATATAACTCCTGAGAATACACACAATGGCCTCCTCCTAATAATGCAACAAAATTGTGTTTGTCTTGATGTTCTTTTGTGTTAATTATCACAACATTATGAAACTGAGCCCAGTGAATGACTATTCAAGCATTTTTATCACTGACAGCTGGATGTTAATGTGGGCTATTTTTATACTGCCCAACTGCATTTCAATAACTTAAGCTTCAAATGTGTTTGCATTTTAAATATCTTTATAAAATAGTTGTCTTTTTTCATTACTTAATTTTTTTTAATTTCCCCAACCACTAGTATTACCATATTCTTAAGGAAGCTCCAACATAAATAAGACAATGAAGATGCAAAAAACTTGATGAAGCTAACCACTTTCAATGTATGCACCAGGTATAGAAACACAATTAACTTACACATCTTTATCCACCTGCAAAGAAATGCGTTATTTAACCCTCAACATACTCATATCCTGAAACGACAAAAAAACCTTGGAGGCAAATCTTACAGATTTGGTCCTGCAAATATTTATTATGCTTAAGTAGGAAGAAGAGAATTAAAGTCGTTATAAGGTATATGGCTTTGGTCACCACAGTTCTTATTATGGAGAAGTGGAATTTAGTTCTCCATATATCTTGTATGACTTTTCTGAAAGTATCATTCTCACTAAACCAAGTCCTTCTCACACTGGAGAAGGGGCTACAGCTCACTTAGAAGTAGCTAGACTAGGTATTTTCTATACAGCAACAGGACCATACACTTCATTGTAGATCAGATGTCTACAAATTAATGCAGCTGCTCTGGAAAATTTGGTAGCTCTTCATCTTTGAATTTTAATATAACCTCGCTGTTTGCTTTGTTAAGGTCACTCAACTCCCATGATACTGTTTTTCATTCTTCTTTTCTTTAAAAGGTTCAAGAAATAGCAAGAGTCATTATATTTTTCTGCTGCCAGATTGTGACACATTGAGTGTAATCCAGAATTATATCAACTGGAACACTCTTTTGTGAAGAAATGTTAGAGGTGACTGCCATGTTAGTGGGGGGAAAAATGAAAGAACTCTGTTGTTTCATCTCGCAGATTGTCATCAAACACTTCTGTATGGCTTGCTCCTGCCAGACCAGCAGATTATAAACTTAGGTAAAACCAAGAAAATATGAGACTTGGGCCCACCCACTAATTTCCACCAATATAACCTGGATTCATAGGTGGCAAAGAAATTGAGCATTCTACTGGCTTCCCAGGTGACTGGACACCTCTCCACAACTGAACCAGAGTTGTTCTGACTTCTGGATCGTCTGCCAGAATCTTCCTCATTTTTCTTTTTGTTGCAGTTTTTAATAAGGGCAATAGAAGAATAAAGGATGGTGAAAGAGAAAGCAGTTCCATGCTGAAGTTTTTCTTCAAGCAGAGTGAACATGCTACAGGAATGATTAATATCCAGAAGTCCTAGCTGTATCTTGATTCTGTTTCAACACAATCCTTTTGTTTGGACTGACTGTGCATGGCAATCTGACCTGAGTGATGTAAGTTTGAGGGATGTCTCAGATCAGCTTTCTCAGAGAAACACACTCCTGTATTCTCTCCTGGAATTGCTTCATGGATCTGTGTCTGTGTCCAAGCCTTGCTGAAGTGCGGTTGTTTAGACAATCCAGTTTTCTTCCTTTAAGACAGTGTTAAAATTTGTGATTTTCTTAATTGTATTGTTGTACCTAAGGCTAGACATTTAACGAATTCTTATAAATAAAAGAAATTAATGAAATGAGCTAAAAAGAACAAGTTTTATCTGTTTTGAAGGTTATAGATTGGGGAGGGGGTTGTGGTTTTTGTTTTTGTTTTGTTTGTGTTGTTTGCTTTGTTTTTTTAATTGTAAATAATATCTGTATCAGATTCATAAGTGTATTGAAACTGAAAACTTGATCAGTAAATCTTTTACACCAAAATTGCATTTATACCATTACATTTTAAAGTCTTTAATTGGGAAAAGTTAGCACAAATATGGACTGGAACGGTCCACTGCATACTCTTAAACATAGGTTCATACCCTAAAGATATACAGATAGTTTTTCTGTCTCTAAAGGGTTCTCTAAATGTTTCTAATTTCTAATAGAAACTCTGATAACTAAGTTATTATCACAAAATTAGGAATAAAAGTACTTAGATGTAAGTACTGAAATGGTTTCAATGCTGAATGAGAAATAAGCTATGAAGAACAATACTCTAACTCTGAACCAAGATCTTCTTCTGAGTTAATCATTTGCTGGTGTCACACATAACTGTAAAAACTGAACGCAGTCACCACCTTCTACAGGGCACAAATTTATGAGATGGTATACTCATAACAAGTGCCACAAGAGAAGTGCCAGAAAGTTCATGTTTCCAAAATGTCAGTCTAAATTATTACCTAAATATAGAGAGGAGGAAAGAGAACATTCACATGCATCTATGATTGGTAAATAAGACAGACTACAGTACAGTAGAAATGCCTTTTCATAAGTTTTCATAGTATTTCCTGCATTTTTTTCTGTGTAAGTCATGTTTTGGTTTGCTTTGGTTTTGATATTAGTTATAAGATAAAAAGTGTAATTCCAAAGGAAATCTTTTCAAAATTGAAAATGTGTTTTTATTTGCTAGAGTAATAGAATTATTATATTTTCCCCTTTCCCTTGGCCTTTGTAACTTTATTCTGTCATAAGAGGTCTCCACAAAACTTCATTTAAATTATAATTATTTTCATTCTCATTTCATCTGTAAGTCTCAGTGCAGCCCTAAAATGGCTACGAGACTGACTATGCTATATAGCATTTTTTATTATGTGACATTCTCCACAGGATTTCCATGTGTAAATGGTCATAATGGAAACAGCAGCCTTATTTCTATGTATTTTTTTCTCTTGAGGCCATGGAATTATTCCAAAGATTAACTTAAACCATTATATTTATGATAGCAAATAGTATTTGGAGATTATATGAAGCAACCATCAGCGAGTTGTTGCTGCTTTGCATCTCTGTGGCATGGGGGAAGCAGCTCTAAGTTCTCTGCACTGGTTGGATTTGCAGCTGCCTTTTGCTGCCAGCATGACACAAAGCAGCAAAAGCATCCTAGTGAATCTGGTCTGTACCTGATATCCCTTAGTTTAGATATATATCTTTACACATCACTGCTCAGGACTTTGGAAATTTAGTTTACAAACCAGACAACATAATGAGAAGAACAGGACAGACAGACCAACAAAATGACTGGCTAGCTTTTTTTAAGGACTGATACAGATGTAGTTTAAAGCCTTTAGACCAGGTATTCCTCACATATTTCTGAAGGATTTATACACTGTATATACAGCATAACACAGAGATATGATTTCTCATTGCCCACGCTAAGTCCTTGACTTCCAGAGCTTTTGATTAGACCTTGACTAAATTACAGCAAATTCCTGTGAGAAATACTGTTTTTTCTTTTACAACCAGAATTGTTCTTCTGCTGTTTGGATCAGTTTACATCTTAGTTTTGTTTTTTTGGTTTTGGGTTGTTTTTTTTTTTTCATCTGTTAAAGATGATAGCTTTCTCTGAATAAATCTAATCTGAGCACTCAAATTTTCATCTATGTTGCTATGCTCTCATCGAATTCAGAAGTATCAGCCTGCCCTAAGCACTTCAGAGCTCATGAAAGGAAGGTGACCTGCTTCAGGCATTCACAGAATGATTCAAAACCCACCAATCCACCTTGATTACTTCCAGCTGTACCTCAAGTCCTGCTTGAAGCATTTCTGGGCTGTGTCAGGAAGAAGAGACAATCTTTGCATGTCTCCAGCTAGCTGGAGCATAGCCCTCTATGTCAGAAGAGCAAATAGTTTTCATGGTATGTGGGTCAAACAAAGTATAAAAGACAAAATAAGAGGTAAGAGATAGCACCTATTTTAGTTCTTTAACTGTCTTTTTGTTTTTCCCCCAAAACTTCCAATCTTTCAGAAATATCAGCGTGCTGAGTCTTATTCAGGACTACTAAATATAGCCATGAAATATTCCAGACATAACTGCTATCCTTATACAAATACAACTATTTTGTGAAATGAGAAAATACTTGTATAGAATTACTTTCTTTTTGCATGTACTTAGAACTGTGGAATTAATTATTACATCAAAGAAAATGGAAAAAAAACCACCAAAACACTTTACTATTTCTAGCTCTACAATGTCAGATGTTTTTAATTTTATTTTATTTTATAAGGAGGGAAGGATTGCTCTGTTCTTTTAAAAAGGAAAGAACTATTCCCAAGGGAGATATGAGTGTCTGGGCAACCACTGTATTTAATGAAGTTACAAGATGGCCTTCACTTGTTATGGATTGATTATTATGCAAAATACTCCCTACAGTGAAAGTAGGGATAAGGGTCTTGTTTAGAGGCACCATATACCATTTTCATGCAAAAGTTAACTGATGATATAAAACCAGTGGCTCTATGACTAGGAACGAATATATTTCAAGTCAGCATAAATCTTTCTATATAGAATCAACCAAATTGTGCGTATAGATTGGTGCAGACATACACTGAAAACTCTGAAACCCATTACTTTTCAATTAAAAGTAAACCCCACTTGGTTTTGAGGACCTATTCTCCAGTTTTGACTATCTTCAGGATTAATCCTTCCAGATTCACAAAAAGCCACTTAACAGATGCCTTGTTCACTTGAAAGCTTAAGCTGGGTTGATTTATCCCTGTACCGTAACGGCTGAAAATGGAGATGCCTTAGGGTATAATCTTTCCATGAGGAAAGAAAAGTTTATTTTTAACATACTCAACAATTTATTTTTTTTTTATTCTGTCAGCAGAATAAACAACATTGCACAAAATTCACCGAGTTATTTTCTTTTCCTGTTAGGGGCTTTTATTTTACTGATTTTTTGTGGGGGGGGCAGGGAGAGGGGGAATTGAGATGGTGGGATGTGTGACCACTGAGTGAGAAAAGTCACTGTAAAAGGAGTAATCAGGATTTTAATTCAGTTCCTTAAGTTCTCTGTGTAAGAGTATTCCTGTCAGCAGTATTTCTCATATATACTACGTCCTTGTGTTTCCAAAGTCAGCATCAGCAATGATTCTGCTGCATGGGAAGAGAATACACAGCCACCCAAGGCTTCCTCTACAGTCAGGGAACAAATGGACACGCTTAGAGGATAATCCTTGTGAACTAGACTGGAGAAGAACTCCACCTTAAAAATTTATTCTTTTTTTCCATCTCATCTCTGGACTATAAATTTAGAGAGCTGAGGATATTGCGTTTGGGTATATGCATCTCAATCCAGATGGATAAATTCTTCCCTTGGTTTTTCCACTGATGAGCTTAAGCAGGCTGCTTTTTTCATGAGGTTCTGCCTGATAAGAAAAGTTTGATGAAAAATAGACAAATAACAGTCCCATGACTCTGAAAGAACAATCTGAAGACAATCATGAGCATTTTAGAGACTATCCCTGTCACAGGCAGGAGGGACCAGGAGGTTACTTTGTCCTACAGAAGTGGTGGTCCAGAATAGCATTTTTCATATAAGACCTGTGCTCACACCTCCCAGTGTAAGGGATAACGTTTAAAGAGGCACACATATACCTCTTATAAACACCTTATATATTTCTGACATAATGTGTTCAGCTACTAGTAGTAATTAACCCTGATCACCTATCCATGCAATGAAAACATTGTTACTTGACAAATTAAAATACAGCCTTTTGCCAGATCTCTAAAGAATCACATTCTGTTGGGCTTAGTTGAAGCTGAAAAAAATGACAGGTTAACCACTTTGCACTGTCAGAAGGCGTCTGTGGCAGAACAAAATTAAGGCCAAAACACAGTCCTGCTCCTCAAACAATATATTTCCCAATATCTCATACCTCACTTAGCCTTGTCACTGGATGCTTGACAAAAACTCAGGACATTGGAACAATTTTGACATGACTGGACTTGCCAGAGGTAGGTGTGGTATTAGTTTACTGAATGGGATTTTTACAGAGCAGTTCAAGATCAGAGGTGGATTGAAAAATAAGATCTTTGCAAAATAAAATCGCTAATAACCACACATATTAACCGAAGGAAAAAAAAAGTTTCAGCTCTACAATTACAACAAGTTCAGGCTTTTTACTTAGATGCTGCACTTAGCAGACCTCAGTGAAAACAGCCCAGCCTGCACTGTTAAGAGCCAAAAATACGCGTGTTCTATAACAGTATGATAGTTACCATGTAATTACATGAAACTAGATGATCTCTTTGATATTTATGTTCCATAATTTAAAAGCATTGACAGTAATACTAATGACTAAATAAAACAACCTCGCACATGCGTGGAAACCTGTTCTAACATGTAGCAGTTTAGACAGATAATACTATGAGGATGGAAGTACGTGTTGCTTTCTTGCCTTTTTCTTCTCTCTCTTTTTTTTTTTTATTTTCAGGGTTTTTTTTAAAGAGGGTACTTGCTCCTTAAAACATACTTCCTTCGCCCATTAAAAAGCAGAAAAGTCTAGAAAACAAAAGCAAGACAGAGAGCTTTCATCCTGACTGGACGTGTTACATCTGAAGCTAAATATAGATAATCATTGAAGCAAGATAGTCAACAAGTGTCTTTTGAGCAGCATGTGGATCTTAAGCAGTTCCAGTGCCTCTGCATGCTGAGAGAGAGCCATGTGTCCCGCAGCAAGGCCACTGAAAAATCTTGGTCTCCAGCTGTGGGAGGAAGCAAATCAGCCAGCGCTGCAGAGGTCAGTCTTGCCCCATCACCTCAGGCTGTAAATGCATGCTTGTCCAGATGCACCCCACATTGCACTGAGGACATTTTGAGTACCAAAAGCAGACCTCATCACCTGAGCTTACCCTTGACATGTCTTTCCAAACTTAATGCTACATATCTGGGGATTTTCAGCCTAATGACCATAAGGAAATCTGAAAAGCACTGGAATTATAAAATAAAACCGCTCTTCTATTATTTTGCATCACACTAATGAGAATAATTGGTTTTTCTAATTACAGCTGAAAGTAGTGAGAGTGTTAACACTACAGAAGAGAGCTTTTTCCATATTGTTAAGTCAGCTTTCCTTGAAAAGAGATTAAGGAATTTATTTTCGTAATTTCTCATATTGGTCAGAAAGCAGCTGCTTATGCTTGCAACACAAACAACTTTGAGAAAACATTAGAGATTTTCCTCTGATGTTTTATATGTAATTTTAAGAGCACTAATTCCTAAAAACTTCTGTTTAGGTTTGTAATAAATGACCACTATTGATGCAATTAAAAAAAAAAAAATATTTCATGGAACAAGGCTGTTTGTCTGTGACTTCTAAAAGTAATGACTACATTAAATATTTTACAAGGCTTTTAAATGCTTGATGATAGAGATTCAGCATGGTCTATTCTCATGCTGGATGGTTGGGAACAAGAGGCCTCTTTTATTGTTCCCTGTAAAACCAATGAAATGGAACCAATTGAAATATTGTGCACAGAGTCACAGGCACAGGATAATAGTGCTTTTCTGAATGGTAAGAACACAACAAAGTGCATCTCAAGAGCTTTGTTTGTATGGAGCAGACCTCTTCTCGGAATGAACTGTTTGAAGAGGCTTTGCTTAATGCACTGTTTAATAGCACAGCTCTTCGAGGTCTCCCCACTCCATTATGACATGTGCACTACTGCTCCTTGGATATGAGAACAGAAGCAAAACAACAGCAAAAAAAGGCTGTGGTTTACTTAACCTAAATGACTTCCACTCATTTTCCAAAATGCACAAGTATATTACAATGGAAAATATTAGACCAAATCAACATTCAGAACACATGAATTTATAATCATGGGAGGGAGAAGACCCTCTACACATTAAAGGCTTGTTTATGTGTTGGAAATTACAGGATTTTCACTGGAAATTGAAATCACAGAAGCTTTGTGATTGTGAAAGTAACTGAGGTACAAATTGCAATATAATGGCAATTCTTCTGTTACAACACTGCAGCCTGAATGTATAAATAAGGTATTTGATATAATAATCTTTCTTAGAGTAATTTGTACTCCTTTGGTTTGAATGAATTATGTTCTTGAATGCCTTAACAGAACCTGAGGGTGTAAATACCTCTAATAATTTTATGTGGGCACTGCTTATGCAAGAACACATTTTAGCTAGCATTGCAAATTATACAGTATATTGAAATGGTGAGCACCACTAATTACATAAAAATGCTTGTCATCTGTGAAGTACTGGTTTTGTCTTCAATAAAGAATGACTAGGGCATGAGGTGAAGGAGATTCAGAGAAACATTGTTCTAAGCGGGAATTGTGTTTTGCTTCAAACAGTCTGTCCATTTTCACAAAGAAATCAGACTGTGTTACGGCATATGCATGTGAATTCTTTATGATGTCCAGTATGTAAATGCACTGAATCCTGAAGGCTTAATTGTAAATTATTGCAAGAGACTGCTGGAATCCCAGTCCAATTCTAATGGGAATACTGTGGCAACTAGACAATTGCTTCCTCTTTATGGCAAAAAGAACAGATGAAAATAAAAGACAAAAGAATAAAGACAAAAGAAAAGAATATACTGTACTAGTGCCATCTGATTAAATGTAATTGACTGTTAAGTTTAACTGATCAGAAAATTGAAATCATGAAAAAGTCAGTGTAATATGCTGCTGTTCAAAATACTCAAGATCATTAGACTAGAAGTGCACTTTTATCTGTCATTGCAAAAGATCACTAGTATTCTTAATTAAATAATTACTCCCTAGCATCTACATCAGAGTATATTGAAGAAAAACCTCAGATGAACGTATTTGATGTAAAAGTCTTCCAAAGGGTCATGTGAGATGGTTTTCATAATATGTAAAGAATTCTTCTGACTTCTTCCATGATTATTTACCATCTGAATAATGAAGAATGTATATTTCAAAATAATATATGGCAAAATCAGTATCTATTTTTCCTACACAAGTGGATTTCATACCATTCGTTGGCTCTGGTTAACAGGCTATGCATCACTTTTCTGTATTCTGAGGTGTGTGTTACTATTCATCTCCCAACAGTAAGCAGAGAGAAGTAGCTGCCATTTCACGAGGCAGCAGTAGGTTCAGTAAGTGATGTGCCTCACTCAGAGAATGACACCCCCTCTCACCACTGGCATTAGAGGGAACTGGGAACTTCAAGCTCTGGGTCAGTCGGTCCTTTGTTTTTCCAGGTTTTTTTCCTCACCTCTCCATCCTATACACAGATTTCTTGTCTCCACATTTATAACTGCATAACTTCTTTGTTTCTTGATATTTATTATCTCTGCTTTCTCTTTTTGTGTCCTTTCTCCCACATATCATTCCTTACGACATCTATAGCTCAACATAATCTAGCTTAGTCCTCTACACTGCATCTTCACACAATATCTCCACAACAATAAAGTTTAATTTCAGGTTAAAATGTTTTCTCCTGTTAGTTTTTCAGACTGTTCCCAGCTAAACTTCCTTCAAGTGAAGTACTAGGGAAAATGTTTGTGTTTACATATTTATTTCCATTTCCTTATGCAGCAATCTTAAAATCATGCTAAATACCTTTTTTTATGAAATAACTTAGAATTCAGTGTAAGGCTAAAATTTAAGTGCATCCCTCCTTGAACAGAGATTCACTTTCCCCCTAGAGCATAACATCATAATACAGAAAATTGAGAGCTGAGTTTAAGAAGCTAGAAGAAGAATGGAAACTTAAAACACAACAAATATTTTTTCTTGGGCTCTCTTTAACATATATTTGTACCTCTAAGACTTTCTTTTGGATGTTTCCTTTTATTCTTTTCTGTTTTTTGGGGGGAGTTTGGTCTTTTTTTTTTTTTTTAAGTGCTTTACACATGAGTTTTTTATACAATCTTATGCATTAAAAAAAGTCACTGACATTTCAAAAAAAATATTCCTATCCACATAAATGTGTTCTGTTTCCACTGTACTTGTGCACACACGGGCACACACAGACTTTTGGAGCACATATCTATTATGGTAAATATAGTTTATATCAATTAGTTGCTCAAAAAATAAAGTTTTTGTATAAAGTAATATGCAGAAGCCATATTTTTAACTTTAATTAAAAAAAATGCTGAAGTTGACATTTATGAATACAAAACAAACTTGAGACCCAGAAGAGTCATATGTGCTCTGTACTTAATAGCTGCTGTCAAATTTTTTACATAGCTCTTCTACTCCCCTTTTGTTAACAGATGAAAAAATAGATCAGCATAGATGAGGAAAAAATGACTGCAGTATTTTAATTGTACAGAAATTATTCATTTCTTCCCCATATATTCTGGTTTTTATTTGTTTTTCAATTTAAAATTTTTAATTTACTTATGACTGCTTTTACGGCACAGTCCAGGGTTTAAAACTGTAATGTATCAAGAAGCACTTCTTGAAACTAAGTTGTCTTTCTTGCTGTTTTTCCCTCTCACTTGGCCATGTATTCTCTCTAACAATTCCCAAGCTACTTCTGCCACTCTTCTTCTAGCTTCTTTTTTGGCCCGAGACGCCAACTTCAAAAGAAAATAATAATAAACTGATCTTCATTTTTATTTTTTAATCCAAGATTAGTAGGCTGAATTGACAATTAAGAGCTGCTGGTATTCTTTATCTTCTCATCTGTGGGTACTCTCCTGTTGGGTCTATTGTCTTCTCAGCCTTTGTTTTACTACTTAATACTGTTAGCAAATGTCAGTGTTCATCAGTATCACAGTTTGTTTTACCACAGGACATGCTTTCAGTTAAATAGAAATGAAAGGTGAAATGCCATTAGAGAAACAGTGTTAAGCACTGAGATTCAGTTCTACAAGATGATGTTTTTATGACAATTTTAAAGCTTACAAAGTATTACTCTTTCCTGATAGACAGAAAAAGTGAAAATTTTATTATACTTTCATGATCCATCTACCCAGAACTTGCTTCACATTATCTCCCACAGGAGAGAGGAGGCACAGTTTTAAAAACTGTGTTTTAAACACAGTTTAAAAGGCACAGTTTAAAAAACAAAAAAAACCCGCAAAATTCACACAGTGCATCTAATCACCCACAGACAAATCTTCTGCTGCTCTTGAACTTGGTAGAAGTTCTGCAGTAAATGTATGGGAAGGGAAGGGAAGGGAAGGGAAGG
>VZRE01008665.1:0-56061 GCA_013396775.1 Cephalopterus ornatus | reverse complement strand
CCCCTCCATCCCACCGCCCCCTCCCCATCCCACTGCCCAATTGCATCACCCATCCCATCGTCCTATCCCAGTTCTTTCCTGTACCCTGGCTTGAGGAAGAACGGGGCTCGCGGGGCTCGAGACGCGGGTCACAACCACTGTTGTCCCCCAGCACGGGCTCTGCATGTGAAAGCCAAGTGACTGTGATATGAGTGAGTTTAGTTTTTCTGAGCACGTAACCTCTTTTTATACGTTGCTTTTATATGGAGTTTCGTTTTCCGGTTGGCTGCTTCCAGTACACATGTAAATAAACTCTGCAGGGGAGGTGAAAGCACAGTGGATGGTTTGTCTGATGCCTTGGTCAATCCTCGCCACAGTGATATATCTTTTCCGTTTCCCTTCAAGGCTCAGTTTTCCTAAAATAGCTTTTTCTTGTTTGCAAAAGTTACGCACAAGGACCTTATCTCCACTTCTTTTTTTTTTTCCTGCGATTCTCTAATGATCCTGTCAAAAAGCACTAAACCCAGATCTGAGCCCCTACTGCAGCCCTGCCTTGGCTGTTCGAGATGTGCAGGGTCTGTGGTCAGGTACATGTCTCACACACCTGGCAGTGCCCATGTCTCCACATTCACATCCTTCCCAGTCTGTCAGCAGAGCACACTGTGATCAGCCCATCACCCCTAGATCACCAGCCTTTTTTCTTGTGAGTAGTTATTACTTTTTAAATTATTAATTCCAGTGTAACAGTGCTCAGCCAGAAGCTGTTCCATGACTATCCACTTGCTCCCAGCTTCTTCCTGGTTATCTTTGCCCTATTCCTTAGCATTTCTCTCAGATCTGCGCCTCTTTCTATTGACATTTTTCACTACTGACATCTCTTCTGGCTACTCTGCTACTTCAAGTCTGTCTTTGCCTTGCAAGTGTCCCTGCCGATGTCTCTGCCCATGTCCTACTTCTCCCAACTCCCATAGGGTCATTTCTGGCATCCCATCTTCTCCTGTCCCTACTTGCTCCAATCCAGCTTCCTTTGCCAATCGTGTTTTTCCACAGCTGCTTCCAGCTGTGCAATCCCCTCATTGCCAGTTGCTCACCTCCCCAAAAGACCAGGCTGGCTTCTGATCAGGACTCATGAGGGAGGTCACTGTTTCTGGATGCACACCCAGGTGTCCCTGAGGCCTCTCTCTTGGGGTTCCAGGTGCCACCCAGCCTTGGCTGATGGAAAGAAAGCTCTCAGGGAAGAGCAACATAATCTAATAAACTCCTCTCTGGATTTAACAGACATTCAATTTTACAGTTCATGGTTTTGTGTATTGAGTGGGATAATGCTTCTGATGTATTTATTTTTACTTGTTTATGTTTTGCTTTCTGCGATGTGATCTCCTTCACTTTAGAAAAAGAGGGTTTTTTCTCAGATATTATAGACAGCAGTAAATGTGAGTGTTTAGTTTTTCTGAAACCAAGTAAAATATTATTTAAAAGGTTCTCTTTAAAAGTGAAATTGTGCTTACAGTTCTGATTATATACATAAATAAATCTGTCATCAGCAAATGCAAAACAAATTATTGTAGAGAATCTAGCTTAAACACAGCCTGTCACAGCAAATTTAATTAAAAACTGGCGCGTATCTAGATTATTTTCTACCTTCACTGGGATGTGCCCGATCAAAAAGGAAACCAACTAGGCAGGCCAGGAAATTGTGGAAAGACTGTCAGCTCCTTTGAGTGCTGTGTTCAAATATATGTCTAATCCAATTAAACCCAAACAAGCAGTCAGAAACTATGGAATGCTTTCCCAAAAACCCCTCCTATGACAGAACTCAGTGCACGTATTTCAGTGAAGCTCTACTATTGCTGAGAGCAGACAGGAGTAGTATCAATTGCTTTTCAACCTACTTAAACACACTGCCAGCACCTGCACTTAATGTTGGGTCTTTTGCCTTAACAAGGTGCCACTAAAGCCTTGATTCTGGAAAGAACATAAATGTGGTTTAAGAAAATTATTAGTTCCATGCTTAAAATAAAGGGCTGTGTTGGGGGAGAAGAGATGATGCTTACTAAAAAATGATGGCAGATAATGAGAAGCAGGAGGGAAAAAAACCTCCTTATTTCAAACAGAAATCAAAGCACCTCTCAGAAGAGTTTGTCAAAGCAGAAACACAGTCTCTGCAGTTTAAGAGGTATATTAGGAAACAGCTAAGCCATACAATCAGTCCATGTGAATATGCCATAGTTTGGACTGTCTCCATCTTCATAGGACATTCAGGAGTCACATGGATGAGTTCATCCTACAGTGAGGGTCTAGAAATTCCCTGTACTACACATACCTTCTTTAACTGTTAATTTGTGTTCTGTAAATAGGTCTCTTGAAAAGTGAACATCATCCCCTGTGAGCCCTGGGATCAGCACTGTTGGTTTGGGGCCAAGGACAAACACCATGAAGCTGCCCTACAGTGCCACTCTTCAGTGGGGGTGGGAGGAATTTCAGGTTTTTGTGCTAATTCGAAACTGAAGCCACATGTCCCCAAATCATCATCAGTCTATTAGTTTTATTATTTGTCTGGGACATTGAAGCCATGGCTTTCTTGGTAGCTGCTGTAGGAGTATGGCACTTGCTTTCAAAATAAATCAGTGTGACCCTGAACCTTCCCATCATCCCAACAAAACACAGGCATTAAGTATATACAATTTTCCCAGCATTATTTAAAAAGACCTCAAGCCTTTGTGCGGGGGTGACAAGAGAAATAAGACACGTTAAGATGTTTTTATAAAGATATATTTTAACTTCTAAGGCACTCAGGAACCATGGTGATGGTTTCTGAAATTGCTTAGATATGAGCTCGAATCCACAGGGAACTATTCTAAGATTCAGAAAGAGCATCAGATGCTAATAACTTCTAGTCAGTACCGACCTGGGCTGGATTGAATGGGTGACACAGAGCTGAAATCCCTAGAGATCTTCATTTGAATGTCAGTTACTGCTCTGACAGTGCAAAATGACCTCAACGAAAAGGAGGGTCTCACTGTAATTTCACACTGTTGGGAAGTTAAAAACAGTCTCTCAACCAAATTGCTGTGCACCTGATGCCAGAACAAATTTAGTTTTCCTCCCAGTATTTCCTTTCTTCTCCATTCAACATTCTGATGGAGTTTGCAGGGAGCTTATAGTGGCTCAGACACCACGGAGTTAAAACTAGTAAACAGATTACTGTGGTTGTTCTGTGCATGCCAAGGGGAGCACAAAAGATTATTAATTGCAGAATGATCCTATCAGTAACAGCCTTGATCCTGCACTGGGCATCATACTGTCACTGTCAGAACCTGTCACTGTTATAGGAGATATCTTGTATTATCTATCATGTTCTGGGTAGGTTTGCTCTTCACAAACAGAATTTGAAAACACAGTTGCAATTTTAAGTCATTTTTATGTTCCTTAGTTTTGAACACATAGTTTACAATTATACTTTAAATATCTTAAAAGGGATCTGTTTTACAGCAACCTTTAAAGCTTATTATAAAATTCTAACAATTTTAATTAACACACTGACATTTTGTTGCTGTCTGTGTAAAATTCAGTTGCTTTTATTTTTCATCTGCAGTAGCAGCAGCATCCAGGCACTGTCCTGCAGTTCAGTAATGGAAATTTCCCAGCCTCAAAGCACACTCTGTCTCAGTCAGCTGCAACAAAACTCTGGGTGATTTCAATGTTATTGTGTGTGCTTTACTTGTCCTCGGTTATCTGAAGCTTGTATCTTTTGAAAACCAGCTATTCCTCGTGAGCTTGCTTCATCTCGCCCAAGTCTTAAAATTTAGTAAACAAGCTGGGGATGATAAGAGAATTGAATCACCAGATAAAGAGTTATTTTACAGGACTGAGAAAACAAAACATACGTATGGTCAGTATTTATACATAATGTGGCAGTGACTTGTGAGTCGTCACTGAGGTCCTGGTACATGACCCTTGTTTTCTTGTGCTGAAGCTTTATGCACTGAAAGACTACTAAGTTCTTACAAAAAGATTTAGCTAGTGCATAATATCAGTCTCTTAATCTCCATATTTCTGGTATAATTGATTGCTAGGGAAATTTAAAAAAAATTTAAAAAAAAAGAGATAAAATCATTACAAAGCCTCAGAAGTAAAATAATTTACGAATACTAAAACATGCATCCTGTTTCCCCCACTGTTCTCTGTTCAGCTGTAAGGCAGGACAAGCAATGCCTCCAGCAGAGGCAGAAGTCAAAGCATGTAGGAACAGGATTATTAGGGTTTTACATTGTCCAGATATTGCAGTAGCTCCATTTTTAATACTTCTTGCTCATAGCTAAAAAATTAAGGGAGCATTTGTGATGAAGAGGTTGGCTGATGTGAGGACAGGGGAGAAACAGTGATGCAAGAAAGAGTAAAAGAGAATGGGGAGGGAAGAATGTAAATTAAAATCAACAGGTAGTAGGACTGAGCAATGGGAGTAAAGGGTCATAGTTGGAGGGGTGATATCCAGACCCCACTGCATCCAGCTTCGTGTATGTGAAGCCCTTCGTGTATGACACACAAGTCCCTTCATGGAGAACTGGTTTGGGGAATGATGCCAGGCCTTCTAAAAAGAGCTCACCAGGACTTGCTTTCCCTGACATCATTGTCTGCTGGGGTGACATCCATCACAAGTACACTGTGATGTGTACAGACTAATGATTGTGATGGCATAGGTACATCCTACCTGTCTGCTCTTATATTTAGTATAAACAATGGGCAGTGGCTGAACAGAAACAAATGATAAGGGACAGTACACTAATGGCATTCTGAGATTTTTCACCTAAAAGTCACCAGGGTTTAAAATTCAGCCAGCATTGATACAATATCACATGACAACTGTGTGGCAGCCTTTAGGAGCAGGTTGGAGGCTATAGCACAGCGATTCTGTTCCACATGCAAAATAAACTGCTCTACTGAGTTTTCCTGGCAGATCACATTGAAACAGGATTCCCTCTTCTCTGCTGGACAGGTCCTGCCCTTGCTGACATGGAACTGCAGAAGAGGCACCTCCAGATTTATGGCTGAGACACACTTCAGGGCACCTGCAGGGAAATTTGCTTCTTTGCTCTCTGAGGTGCACCTGTGCTGTGGGAGGTATCAGTCTCTTTTCCTTGCACTTTGTTCAATCCACTGACCTGACAGCCCATAGAGTCTGTGTTGCTTATTTTTAGTAGATATTATAAATATTACAGACATCCATTTCTACAGTCCAAAATTGATGAATCATCATTCTTTAAACCAAACATTTCTTTTGCAATTTTGCATATCTATAGCAGATAAAAGCAGTACAGAGAAGAGTGATTTCCTGAAGGAAGTGGTGTCACCATATTTTGAAGAAAAGAGCCAAGCTGTTGGAATCTGTGTTGCATTACAGGGTAATGCAACACTTCTGAGCACTTCCTGTTTATCACGAGAGACAGTTTTTACCACATCATAAAACTTTCACGCATTTATTAATAAACAGTCCTGGAGAAAAAATAATTTTCAAATATACAACCCCCATGGCTTCTGTCATTATAAACAAAATAAGGTTTTCATTATATATATTAGAAGACTATTTGTGTGAGAGTAGCAGATTCTGAGGGCCCCATCCACCTCCTCCTGAAGGCCACGTCGCATCTCTCATTAGGTCATTGCACCCCAGCACATGATTCTTCTTATATGTAAAGAACAAGATGTTTGAATGAGCAAATGTAATTTTTACTATCATCATTTGTAATTTTTTTTAAACAATGTGGGGACACAGAGAACGAACATCTGCAGAATTGCAGCACAGAGTCTTGTATGAAAATGACGAGAGTAAGATTTGTTTCTAACAATAATAATCTGCCGGTGCTGAGGTACCCAATCAAACATACAAATTGTGCAGATGTTCACAGTGGGGCTGTCTCGCTGTGTAGCCTTTCTCACTTGACAGCTTTGTTGCCTCAATTAATTTTTCTGGATAAATTAACCTCGCTGGAAAAGGTAGAGCTGGGGAGCAGAAGGGAGCAGAAGGGTGCAGATTTTTCAGCACCAGCAACCTTGATGTTGCAATTTGCCCACCCAGCAGATAAAATCTTTGGCAAGGAAATGCAAATTATTGTGACTGATTCAGGATGTTCTTGTGATCGTAGCCAGGACTTGGTCTGCAGCTGACCGGGTGGGAGTCAGGGAGGGAATTCAAGATTTCTGCCAATTGTACAGGGACTAAACATTTTGATAGGTACCTGTACAGCGACAATGCTGTACAGTGTTGCTGTACAATGCCTCTTACAGCTTCACCGCTGAAGGAGGCTTGTCAAGTTCAGAGCAAACTACAAGGCCTATCTGTTCAAGATGGGAACATCTGAACTGCAGTTTCATGTGGTAAAATCCTGCTGCACAGAAATTCAAGACGGGCAGTGACTACGTACAATTCTTACTCCTTTAAATCGCTATAACATTTAAAACTCTGCCACACAGATTGTTATCAGACCAGGGGAAAGACTGAACCTCAGAAAAATGTTCTCTCCAGCTACCAGCACTAGATCTAGCAAAATTGAATTAATAATGAAGACATTTGTAGCTTTCTGGATTTTTAAAGTTTTAACAATCGGAAAATTATCTGGCTCACATTATCTTTGTCTTACCTGACGTATGGTGGTTATTACTGCAGATATGAAGAACCTCATGAGAAGAGATGCCTTTTTTAAGTGCAACACATCCATTGTAGTCAGGCACTACATTTATCTTAACTGCATTACTGAGTCTCAGGGTTTTGTGCAAGCAACACAAAATTGTTTTGAGATCCAATAGCATCCTGTATCTCGATTAACTTTTCAATATGATGTCTCATTTCCCACTTATGTTAACAGCTAAACTGAATCCCTGGCCTGGAAATTCTACTGCTTTAAAAAAAAAGAAAAAGAGAGAACACCATTCTTTTTGAAGGATATGGCAAAATATCTCCAGGATGATGCTCTGCATCCAATTTTACATGTACCATTAATGGCAGCAGGGTAAGATTAAGTGATTATTCTCTGCCAAACACTATGTGTGGAGGAGCAGACAACAGGTGTGCAGCCACTTAGCCTATGCCTTGTGCACCAGACTGTGGTATGGAAATGTACATGGATATTTAATTGTTATTCAACTACAAGTTGCTTGGATTTATGAGTCTGGGAAGTGCATATGCTGCAGTGAGAAATGAGTGTTTATTAGCATAGGAGCTGTACTGGCCTTGCCTGCAGAGAGGCAAAGTACCCCCAGCTAGAGAAAATGAATTAAAAGGGGGCTATACACCACTCTCATGTCCCATTTACCTTTGTGAAGTGCAGTTGGATAAATGCCAATATATGGATACATTTTCATCATGAACTCTGAACAGTGTTTACTGCTGATTATTACAGATAATAAAAATGCAGCAGCTATCCTTTTATCAAATCCCAATTTTTAGAGAAATGTATGTCTGAATAAGGGACATACGCAAGATCCCACCTTCTTCGAGGACAGCCATATGGATACATAAGAATAAACCCTTTAAGAGCTAGGATGGGACCATCATCTTGTATTCAAGCATTTTTCCAGTGCTTGTTGCAGCAACCTTCTGTGGTTACTCTGCATGTGTCCTCTTTCCTCCTTGGTTCCTCTTCCAGGACTCTTACCCATGCCAACATCCTGCAGTTCCATTCAGTCCTTTCTCTGCTGTATGGTCTGGTGTTGCTAGGTGACCTTCTTTCACCCATCCAGCCACCCTCCCTGGTCATCTTGTGTTCATCCTGTGCCCTTTTGAGGGAAGCCCCTCCTAGGAGATGAGGTGGGAGGTTAGGCATCAAACAGCAGTGAGGCATCCCCCAAAACACCCCAAATCTTCAGCAAAAACTCTGATGTTCATACTTCCCCCACTCATTGCAGTTCCAGTCTCCATTCCCACAGCGTCCAATTCTTCTCCTTTCCTAGGCTGGTATATTTTTTACTGAATTTATTTTCTTGCAGTTTACTGAGCTGCATGAGCTCATTAAAGAGCCAGAAAAGCACCAGACCTGTACAAAGAAAGCAGCAGGGCTGGAAGCAGAAGCATCATTTTGATACCAGCAGTCTTTTGGATTTGGCTCAGCTGCCAGGTGATATCACTCCATAAGACGAGTTTCAGCTGTAAAACACGGATGTTTGACTGCACTGCTGAGAACCCTTCAGATACTTCTCTTGCCTTTGCCATCCTTTGCTGCACTTGTCTCTGTTCTTGAAAAATGCAGGAAAAAGCAATCACGAGGACAGTTTTTTAGTGACTTCCTCACCACCTCCTTTCTGCTCGTCCTCTGCCTCTTCTGTTTCTGCCATTGACCCTTCCCAAAGTCTTTCTGCTGTAATTCTCTCTGCTCCTGGTGACTTTGTCCTATCATCTCACAAGCATCTGCTGTCCTCTAGAAACGTCCTTCCAATTCAGGGTCTTTGTCCTTGCAAACACACTGCACAAGCCAGACAGACAAAATGCAGGCCTCCTTTCTCAGGACANGTTAAAAAAAAAAAAAAAAAAAGATTTACACAATCACCAAGACATGCGCATTACTCACCAAAACAATCCTGGGGATCCTATTTCTGCCCCTCAGCACTCCAGTAGCACCAGTGCCCTGAAGGCAGGACCCAGTAAGGACTGTGGGTGTACAAACCCAGCCCTGCAATGGAGGACTCTGCTTTGTGCAATGGTCAGAAGCCGTCCTGCTGTGAAGGACAGAAGCATCTTGCTGTGTTTGTTTTGTGATGTGGCCTGATCATTTATACTGTTGAATTAATAAAAATAACAAGATAGAAGCTTTCCAAATGGAATCCATTGCTAACTGTCATTCATTGCTCTATTCTTGTTCCACACACATTAGGAAGTGCACATTATCTGCTAAATCAAGACAACAGAAACAAATAAATGCCTTTATATTGCAAGGAAATAAAAAAAAGCCTTTCTAGAAATACTGTAGAAACAGTCATATCCTCTATTTCTGTCTTTTATAGGAGGCAGGCTGTGTCTTATTATCATCAAGGAAGAGGTAAACAAATGTAATTTAATCAGTTCTGTCTTTCGTTTATTTGCATCAGCCAGAATAAAAGACAAAGGCAGAATGGAAAACAGCAGCTTTGTGCTAAAACTTTGAATGCACAAAATACTTCTTTCTCCAGCCATCAAACGTTAAAAAACGCTCTGCATACCAGTAATAATAAACGTGTTAAACAATTGACCACAATGGGAATCACAATGCTTCATTAAAAGCTCTAAAGCAGAGTAGAAAAGCTTCCAGCCGTTTGCTAAACAGAACTAAATGCTCAGATACTTTCAAAAACGTGTCAGAAGATGCTTTCATCTCGTCTAGTCAGGCAGATAAGTATCTCCTTGCTTATTCAAGTCCTGTCTCCGAGCTTGTGCCCTTCACCAGTACCAGCTGCATGCGCCACTTGCTGTGCTGGGGCCGTGGCACCTCTCAGAACACCACAAGAGGTTAATGTCCTCCCCGGTGATGAAGCTCCATTGCATGTGGTACAGGGATTTAATCAGTAATTTTGTATTTACATATGTAATTATGTATTATTTGGAGAACCTAACCTATTTGTTCAGCTGACAGGCGATGTTGTGATAAGGAATTTCAGCAGACAGGATATTTATAGATCCTTTATCTCTACGTACAATCAGAGCTAAAACGTCAAACAATACCCCGAATGAAGGGTTGTTTCAGTTCAACTTTTCCCTATTGTTGCTTGTCCCTTTTTTTTTTTCCTTCCTTCTCTCTGGTTACTGCCTAAAACTTGGCAGTGAGAGAAAAAAGGGAATGTGACTCACACTGACAACTTCATTTGCTGTAAGAGACCTCAGTAATTGCTCTAACCCACTTACAGGAAAACTACCCCTCCTCTTTCTCTCTTCCTCCACCCTTAGACAGACAGAGGCCGCGCTTGTAACAGGAGCAGCCGGCTGCTCTCAGAGGTCGTGCTATCACTTACGGAGTAACCCAGCCTCTTTCTTTTCAATTTTCTTCTTCTGGATTTCAAGTTAACCCCTCACAAGAAGGTAGAGCAGCTTCAGTTTAAGGGGCATTTCCTGACACGGATTTTTCATGAGCCTAATAACCAGGGTTTGCAAAGGGCTCCCAGCTCAAACACAGCAGGGATGAGGTGGCTGCTCCCACAATACACAGGGCTTGGCAGCCATAGCGGCAGCTCCAGGATAAAGCTGCCAAGGAGTCAAACAATTGTTGCCTTTTCCTTTCCTTATGAGATGGGGGCAGGGAATGGTAAATACGAACAGGAGAAGAATCGGCACAGTGCCATGCAGCACTCTACCAAAATATATTTTCATTTTTACTTACATAATCAACATGAGAGCGGCATTCGTAGTGAGGTGATGGAACAGATGGCAAAGACTTAGTTTCCAGCAAGACGTTAATTAACAACAAACTCTAGTTTCTGCTAGAAAAGGGAGTTTGTACTGCTCTAGCAGGGTTAAGATGGGTGCTTACTACATAAGACAAAACACAGTTTCCCTAGACAGAATTGTGATCTTTATATTTCTTTTTTTCTCCATTACATCCCTGTTGACTTTTCCAGGATACTCTCTAAAACACTGCAACATTCCAAATGCAAAGCCTTATTAAAAACCATCCGAAGTTTGGGTCCTAGGAGTAGCTTGGGATTCTCTTTGCAAACACTTCTGAATGTTCTGTGGACATATAAACACAAAGAGGAAAGAGAAGAAGAGTTAATATGATTAAGTGAGAGAGCTTTGTGCAACTTGCACTTCAGGTGAAGCTTGTTTTACATACAGCAGCTTTTACAGATATGATGGAAGTTAAAGCTTTCTTAGATGCATGCTCTGCACAAAGTTCTCTCTCTTCTTCCCTCTATTCCACACACTTGGAATTAACATCTTCAGCACAACTGATGCAGCTGAGTTGGAAAGAGCTATCCCAAGGGGACTGAAGCAGAAGGTAGCTATGCAAGACATTTATTCAAACCACAGGCAGAGAATACACCACCCAGCAACAATGAATAAGGAAACGGCACATGCAGCTGAGAAGTCTATCATCTATTTTTCATCTGATAAGCTGGCTTGACAGCCAGGCACACTGACCACCCCACAGACATCCAGTTCTTCCCTTCCTGTGCTGCAAGGCGACAGGAGATTCCTTCTTCCTGCTATGTATTCACCATCAGAGCCTCTCCAGAGTCACACGCCCCAGTCCTGCAGAGGCCTGTGGGCCACATTCCTCCGGGGATTACGTCCATCCCCGGCAAGGGAGAGGGAAGAGCGATGCAGGCCCAAAGGGATGGGCAAGCAGTGGGAAGGGAGGAGCTGAGGGGAGCAGGGGAAGGAGTGAGCTACAGAGAACCTCCAAATGAGCACAGGCAGGAGCTGGAGGGCAGTGCTGCAGGAAATGGAGAGGAGAAGCAGTCATATACTGTAACAATATTATATAAAATAGGGCAACAGGGCATCTAGATCTATCCGCTGTGGAGCTTGGAAATGAACCCATTATTCCCACCTCTCAACACTCATCCCCTCTGCTGCCAGCAAATCTCTGACACGTGATGAGAAATGTCTCTGCCCATTATAGTGACATGCACATCTAGAAAGGATGCCTTTCCATTACTCCCACTTTCTCCATGCAGGCAATAGATGGTTGTGCGTCTATGCTGTAAAGCTGAAAATCACACCCCTACTCATTACCTAGAGGGACTGAATGATATTATTGCAGAAGATTTTTAATTTTCTTTCAATGTGTGTATTAAAAATATAGTCGGGATGAGTTAAAAATTATATTACAAGAATACTGTGGTTATGAAGTCATAACACTAAAAAATGAGTATATGCCTGAATCAAGAATGTCTGTTCCACCTTTCAGCAGCTACTTTTAATTAAAAGTATCAAGTAGGCTTCCATGCCATATTGCTCTCAACCATGAAAAAGTGCATCCTGACATTGTTACATGGAGCCCAACTAACCTGCAGAGTTGTACAAGATTTGGGCTTCCATGAATTCATGTGGTATTAAACCAGAAATGGGCCACAGAGAGTATTTTGCATACATCAGATGGCAGAGATCCTTTGCAGGATGATCTTCAGAAGAAGTGTCAGATATCACTGAAACTGTGCTTAGGAGGTGCAAAGTAGAGGAAAGAAAGGAATACAAAAAATTGTATTCTGCTTAGCCTGTCCTCCTTTTGCAGGGTTAAGAGGGAGATGTGAGAATCAGCAGAACTGTTTCTGTACTTAGAGTTGCTTTTTTGGGAGGCAAGAAGGGTGATGAAAAAGCTTTTGCAGCTATTACCTCTAAAAAAAAAATGTAATCAGCATAACAAGAAGTTAACTCTTCAAGCAAAACTAAAAAGAGAAGGACCAACAGATGCATAGACAAGTAATGACTTCAGTGGAGCTGCAGGGCTGAATTTGGCTCCAATTCCGTGAAGTACTTTCAAAGCAGGAGCATTCTGCATACAAATGAGCATTAAATAATTTGCATCATTAAGAGAGCTCTGAGCAGCTCATCTGGACTTTGAAAAAAGCTAAAGGAAATGTACATTGTTTGAATACCACTAAGGACAGTCATTAACAAGCACTAAGATCTCTACGGTATTGACACTGAGCTGTAATAAGAGACCCAACCTCCTTTCCAGGTTATTTTCTTTATTGATTTGTAGAATTTCTCACACATGAGCTTTAGAGCGTGACAGAGCTCAGCAGTTAATGTAGGAACACCCCTTAAACGACTATACAATTACTTCTTTTTTATATTGCATCTTTTAATTTTGCTTTTCTAGAAATGTAGCCCTGTTTGGTATAGATACCACAGACAATTTCAACCCCAAAGAAACAAAGAGGTAAATGGATTCACCCAGGATGACACACACAGTGTAACAGAAATAGCCAAATAGGTCTGGAAGTCCCGTTTCCCTGTTTATCTATTTCACTCGAACAGCTCTAAGCAGAGCGGCTGCAGCACTGGGATAAACTGTGGCCTCACACTACATCTCAAATGCTTGGAAACATGTTTCCAAAGTAGCAGACAGCACGGGACAGTGCAGAAGTTCCGGTGAAGAACAAAAGTTGTGCAAAGAACGAAAGGTACAATACAGTTGAAGGTGCTCAAGTGCCAGAGCTGCAGGAGTTGAGGAGTGATGGAATACTGAAGCTAAATGCGCACAGCAAAGTGCAAAGAGGGAGGCAGGGGCAGGCACCAGCCTACAGGCAGTTGAAGGGAAGCTGGAAGGAATCTTTAATGAAGGCAGAAATCGTTCTGGGTGACTCAGAATATTGGTATTCACGAAGAGAATTGAAAACAGACAAAAATAAATAAAGCTGAAAGCAAAACCCAAAGGCCAAATCCCTCTCAGTAGCCAGAACACTGATATAATCTGAACAACCAAACAACAGGTCCTTGTGAAAACCTCTCTCTGGGTACTTCCTGCACACCAGCCCTTCTCCACAGCTAGCAAGGGCTGCAAGCAGCTTCCCACTGCCCCAGTCCGGGAGCTTTGGAGGCTGCTGTTGTGCTGACACCCTTTTCCTAGCAAAATGCAGCCCCGGTGGTCCTTCCTCCACACCCCCAGCCCTCGGCTTTCCTGTGACATCTCAACTAGCACATTGTGTAATCTCACAGACTTCCCTTGAGCCCTGAGCAGCTCAGCATGGCTTTCATGAGCTGCCAGCTTTTGTACATGTCACAGGCACAAACGTCGGCCTCTGACAGACTCAAAGTTGCAGTAGTTTTATTTATGAATGGATTTATGCTAGCCAACTTCCAGATCCTGCCACCATCAGCCAAAAACATATGCAGGCAGAATTTAACTTAACCCCCAAGTTTTACAATGAAGACTGAAAAAAAGGTTAGTTTCAATCTTTTTTTTTTTTTTTTATACAAGCGTGATGACTTTTTGCCTTTCTTTTTCTAATTTTTTCATTAACGAGTTGTCAAAGAAGCTACAGTTATATATTTTGGAACTGAGATCACTATGACTGAAGAATAGGAAAGACTTCCTGACAGTGAGATCCATTAGTCAATGGAGAGGCCTCCCGAAGGAGGCGATGGGAGCACAAGAAGTGCTTTAGCAAAGCCAGTATTAAAGTGCTCCAAGGGATGCAGCCAGCTCCAGAGGATTGCCATGAGCCATGGCCTTCAGCACAGCAGGACTCCTGCCATTAGCCTGCTAATGCACATCCTGGCCTGGCCAACTGCTATTGGGAATAGCTCACTGACTTAAAATTTCATTAACAAGAAAATATTAGAAGACAATTTTCTAATGGCAGGGGCATGCAACGTGTCTTCCCATTACAAAAGGTTATTAGTTATTAGGTTATTAGTAGGGCGAAGAAACCAACAGTTTTCATTAGTATTTGTATTAGGGTTTATTCACTAACTTTTCCTTAAACTACCTCAAACTGAAAATCACTACATTGGTTGGATCCCCTCTATGTCTATTTTACCCTGCAGAAAACCCTGCAGACGCCAATCATTTGCCAGCATTACCAAAGAAATAAAAAAGTAAAAGCCACTAGTTACAAAGGGGCTTAAGACTGAAAACAAAGATCTATAATCTCTTCACTTTAGAAGGCAAGCAAAAACAAGGCAAAAATTGAAATGCTATAATTAAGGCAAAAAACAGCCTTATACATTTTTCCAGGAGCAAAAACGTAACTGGGGAGGTGGTGGTGGGGAAGATTAAACTATTTTTCAAAGATTTAGCATCAGTACAAAACTGAGCACTTGAAATGCTTTCCTTATAATTTCCTAGTTAGTATCACTGCACTGTGCAACAGGAACATTGTTCCAGTGGTTCAGCTGGTAATTTCTAACCACCCTGTATTTAGATGCATTTAGATGTATTTAGATGTATTTAAATGCAACATTAATACTGAAAGTCTGGGGGTTTGATCTTCACTTTAGTGTCCATCAGGACACTAAAAATTGTACAGGCAACCAGTGTCTGATCTGTAGTAAGAGGAAGGTCTATCTGTATATGATTTGATACTTCTAACATTTTGAAGAGATGGAAATCCATTGGAAGCTGGGACAGAGAGAAGGGCAGAATTACTCTGTTTTTAAAAGCACTCACCACTGCAACACCAAAGCCTCCTGGCACTGTTGAATTTGACCTTTGTCTCAACAGCAACATTTTGGTTCTTCTGAAAGATATGAGGCTTTAGGTGACTGATACGACAGAAAAGAGGAATTGGCAGAGCCATTTCAGTGCCTGATTCATTCTCCCATCTCAAGTCCCTCATAGCAGGGGTTCAACAGGAGCTGAGCTGAAACAGCTCCAGGGAGTCTTTTGAGAGCCAGCACTAAGGACATGGTACCTTTAAAGACCAAGGACCTTCAGCCAGTTAAGTCTGTCAGGGAAAACTCTTGATGTGCATCCACATTTCATCCCATGCCAGTCATTCCAGCTGCTGGAACAGTTGTATGGAATTAGCTGCATCAATAGAAAACAATTGAGTGAAATATCTGATGTCAGTGGCCCAACTTGTGTTACCTGTGCCCATCTGTAACCCAACAATTAGATCCATCGTTACCAGCTTGGCTTAATTATAACTTAGAACTTCTCCAAATGCAGACTTTGCTCAAGATTTTAAATGACTATAATTAATTATACAGAAAACCCGAAGTGTCTTCTTATCCATTGTTCAATTTTTTTGTCCTTTCCCCAGACTGCCACCAGAACTTGGTTTCATAAAGGAACTGGGCTGTCAACTGAAAGAAAGGTATCTCTTGTAGCCTGAAAAACACACAGAGAAGTACCTTTTGTTTCTTATATAAAGAGAAACAAGGCTTCAGAGTTTTTTTAATCTCAACTAAGAGATGCAAAAGAGAATATTATTCTAACCTATATTTGTTTAGTCCCACTCTTTACATGAATGATTTATTTCTTGCCTCCCATTTAAAAGGCTTTTTGCACTCTCCCCAAATTACTGCTGTTGTCCATTATCAGAGATCTGATATTGAGCAGCTGAGCCCCAGCCTGAACCAGCTACTTGAATTTTAACCAGTAAAAAGCAAACCATTGAATTAGTGCCATGAACACTGCAACTTCTTAAAAGACATGGGGGGGGAAGGAAGGTATTACCACGCAAAGAAACGTTTCCCACTCAGCTTTCCAGTGCCCACTCATGAGATCAAAATATTAAAGTAATGACACAATATGCAGAGGGCTCTTCTGCAGAGTCTGTGGCCATGGCCAAAATCCCACCGCTTTTTGGTTCTTCCCTTTGGCCAAAGGAAGGCGGGAGCCCTCTAGGGGTGGCACACGGAGCCCCGGAGGCACATTCGGCACCTGCAAAACCATTTGCCTTTTCCATGCCGAGCCCCTCCTGCCTTACTTGAGACAAAAGCAGTGTCCTGGCATGTGCGAGGGCTCAGGAACAGAAGGTCTAAGCAGAAAACTAGGCTAGGTACAAGGAAGTCACAGGCTTTTCCTAGAAGTGCCTACTCCACAGCTTGGAATATGATGTGGGAAGTCTCTTTTCTATCGCTCACACAGCCTTTTCCAGGGAAAACAGAACGTCATCAGACTGAAGTGCTGGAGCTACTCTGGCTCAGCACAACACAGCTAGAATTTTTTCTTTTAGGCCATGCAAAAGACTTGGTTTTGTCTTACTGTATGCCTGAACTCTTGCATAAAATGAGCAGGTTTATCCTTGTCAAGGCATGTTGAAAATAGCTCTTTGCAAAAGCTACTTCTATTTGAAGGCTAGATAACAGGTGCAGCATTTAAACATTTAAATATTTTCTCATTCTAATGAGAACCTAAGATTCTTTCCAAATAGCTCAACATAACAACATGAGAACTGGCAAACACAAACTTCAAAACATTTTGACTCCAGTAAAATAAAACCCCAACAAACCAAAACACAAGTATCAAAAAGTATCTAACAAGATATTAAGAATTTACTGTAATGCAACAGGTAACAGATTTTGTTAGATATCCAAATCAGAAAAGTGCAAGAACAGCTTAACACTTCAGAAAAAAATCCAAGTTCATTTGTGTTTGGTGTTTCTTTATATAAGGGATATTGACTGTAAGACATATGCACAGTTACATGTGCAAAACTGCATTATCAGTTTGGTGAAACAAGTAAATTGCCATTACAGTCACTTAAAAGCAACTTTCTGCATGACATATTCAAGGTTAGGCTTGATTTCTTAAAAAAAAAAACAAAACACAACAACTTGAGACAGTAAAATGAAAGCTTGTAATCTACATTAGTGCTACCTGAATAGCAAATCTGATCTAGATGCAGAAAGTGTTTTAACTGGCCTTCACCAAAGAGCAGAGACATGTGAAGTCTGCATTACTAGAGAAGAGTCCATTATTTCTAGAAGTTCTCCTAGTCCCTGAAGAAGCACTTTTGCTCACTCCATTTCCCAGCTGGAAAGGACAGGCATTTCCAGGTTGTTGGTAGAGCTGTGCCCTGGTTTCAGCTGGGAGAGTTCAGTCTTTTCATAGAAGCTGGTGTGTGTTTTGGATTCAATGTGAAAATACTATTGATAACACACTGATGTTATAGTTGTTGCTAACCAGTGCTTACTCTAAATCAGTCTCCCAGGCTCTAACAGTGAGGAAGTGCACAAGGAGCTGGGAGGAAGCATGGCCAGGACAGCTGATCCAAACTGGCCAAAGGGCTATTCCATATGACAGAACATCATTTCCAGTGTATAAACTGGGGGGAGCTGGCCAGGAGGGATTGATCTCTGCCCAGAGACAGGCTGGGCATCAGTCAGGGGGTGCTGAGCAATTGTGTTGTGCATCACTTGTTTTACTTGGGTTATGCTCCTCTCTCTCTCAACTTTTAATTAAAATTATTTTAATTATTATGATTATAATTTTTATTATCTTTCCTTTTGTTTTAATTATTAAACTGTTCTTATCCCAACCCATGAGTTTTAAGATTTTTCCCCTGTCCTCCTTCTGCCTGGGGGTTGGGAAAGGGAAGAGGGAAGGAGCAGTTGCATGGTACTTAGTTGCCAGATGGGATCAAACCATGACAAGCTGAATAATTTATTTCTGCATAGCAACCCCCAGTAAAGTTTGTAGAGAACGTGGATGAAATCAGCAAATACTGGTCAAGGTAAACTGAGCAACTCTAGAGAATTAAATAGCCCTCATTTGTGTTGCCACAGTCACTAATTCAGGCTGAAATAGGAACATCTGCCTCATCACCACTGTTATTTCAGTATTTCCTACAGTCCAGGAAATGAGAGGCTACAGATTTTACAGCACATTTTCCACAAAGAAACATATATCCAGTTAGAGTAGTTAAACAGGACACGAAGATTTGTTATTCCTTGCTCAAACAATTGAGGTAGATAATGCTTTTGTGTCATGAACCCCGTCAATGACACCTAAGTTTAGCTTCATGTAGCTTTAAATCAAAGTTTTACATTCACTTCCATAGGCTTATTGATTGCTTCTTGCTCAAACCCACCAGCAACAGAGCCTGCAATGACTGGGAACAGGAGCAGAAGATTGCCTCTGAGCCCTGTGTTGAACATATGGGCTGCTGCAGATTTGCTAGATGAGAAAGAAAACAGAGTAAGACACCACAGCCGAGAATTGCCAATGTCTGGATTTCACCTCCTACTATTCAAAAGGAGACAGTAAAGCCAATGTTGGGTACCCAAAATTAAAAACAATAGCGATGTTCAGTCCTGTTCTCAGCTCATCTGGAATGGGCTCAGAGCTATGGAAAGGCAGCGCTCTTTGTTAGGAAGTGCCAGGGATGCCTATGAGACATGGGAGTGACTTTGTTCAGCTCTGTATTGTCATGAACAAAAATCAGCTGTAGCTGCCTTTGGACTGGGGAGCTACCTGGATGATGGATTTCCATTGCTTCCTTACAAAACCACAAAAGAACAGTGGCAGACAGCAGTTGCTTATGCTCCCTGGTGAGCTCCGTGAATCTCAGGCTGGGAAACTGCTGCTAAACCCAGTCAAGCAAATCTCCACTTTTCTGAGAATTTGCTGCTTTTCTACAGATTATTACAAGTGAATTTTCACCCCTGAAATTCTTACTGTTAAAAAAAAAAGGACAAAAACAAACCCACAAAACATTTAGAACCATGAAATGAAAAATATTTTCAAGAGATTTGGCATTTGATCTGAAGTAGGATCAAGCATGTCCACAGCATCTTGATCAGAATCTACCTGATGATTCATTGTGGCTATACTTACTTTTGAATTTCAAGAAATACTATATCTGCTTCCCTCTACTGTGGCCTCCTGGGTTCTTAGTACACTTTTATTTTCTTCTTCACTGGAATAAATACATAAGCCTTTAGACAACGTGAGTGCCTGAAAGACTGCATCACTCAGATCCCTAAGACTTTTAAAGGTTGCCTTCTGTCAAGTCTCCCACCTCTGTCCTGCTCTTCCTGACATGTCTTCCTGAGGACGTGAACACCTGCACTTCAGAAACAATCCCACATTAGCTTAGCTTCCAATCATACTTATATTTTCATAGTTACCATCCTTCTTAGAACTTCCTCTATGTTCTGTAGTAAATCAGCCTTAACATACTCTAAGAATTCATTCTCCATCCTTCCACTTCAGCAGTTAAAGACCACTTACTTAACTAGTATGCAAGTGACCAAAAGCTGTCATAACCTCTGCTGCAACAGGGTCTTTCAGATCACTATCCCATTACTGTAAGACATATACAGTATGCTCAATTTAACTTGCTTTGTTACTGTGGCCAGCTGGTAAAAGGAACAAGAGAAAACTGATCAAATCCATGAACTGGAGGTAAACAATACAAGATAGTTTTAGTGACATTCATCTTTTCAAGCAAGCATGCTGTGTGATTCCAAGGATTATTTCCTTGTAGTGCTTCCACTGGTCTCTTTTCCCAGAAAAGCCCTATGGAAGACGGTAAGATGTGGTGACAGGGTAACCACTCAAAGATGTGCAACATGACCATTGTGGATCCAGCTACTTGAAGTATTAAAATGAAAAAATACATTTAAGGAAAGAAACAAACAGTGCTTTGAGTCACTATACTTTATTAATACTTCAGAAACATCAGATCCTACAGTGGTGAGTTCTTATCCCCACCTGTTTCCAATCACTGCTTTGAAACAATTTCTTGTAATATGCAATTAAATACATGAGGCACTGTGTGAATACAAAAGTGACAATACAAAAAAACCCAATTAAACCTCATGCAATACATACATATATAAAAAAAATGGCAATGTAGCATAATACATACAAGCACTATTAGAACAATCCATGTAAATGAAAGTACAATATGCATAGCATTTAATGATTAATGACAACAGGGTTCTGACCTGCGCATAAAACCAGTCAGTTTAAGTAAGTTTTAAGAGACTAGATAACTGGTTAAGCCACAGCTTATAAAACCTGCTGTACTGCAGCTTTTCTGCTCAGGGTGACAAGTGCAGATTAGCATACAAAATAAATAAGGACTATGATTCTACAACACTTGGCTAACAGCTTCTATTTCAGAGTCACTGGCCCTCTTACTTTCATTCAAGGTTCATTAGCCAACACAGTGGCAAGAAATGTGCCTAAAGCAACAGCACTGCTCTCGTACTATTTTAATACTGATAAGAACACATATTTTTTAAGTCAGCAGGAGTAGTCACAGAGGTCTAACTTACCACTACATAAGCACAGGACTGACATTACCTTACAGAGCAGATCCTGACAGAGCAGACCCTGAAGAATGACACTGACTGAAGGGCCGATGAGCCGTGGGATGTGCTCCGTTACCAGCCTGTCTGCTTGGCCAGCTGGGGTGAGAGAAAGAGCTGAGAAGGTGAAGGAAGTCAGAAAGCTTTTCCCCCACTCTAAGCAGTGCAAGTGTTTGAAAACAATCTGCAGGAACAAGGAAATATAGAGACAAGAATGTTTCTGAAGCCCTGTAATCAGGGTGAGAGCTACTGTTACCGGAAATAAGCTTAAGTATTCCTATGGAATAATATGCAAATAACAGGATTTTCTTCTCAGACATCCAATACTGGTTCATGCCAAAGACACAAGAGCTATTGTAGTCTGTTATCTTCCTAGCTGACATGGCACTTTTTACACTCTTGGTGTTGCAGGCCTCCAAAGTTCGGACCACATTCACTATGGACACAGATGAAATTAAAATTATAAAATGGCAACTAAACTAACTTAACAGCTAATAGAGTTTACAACCTAAGAAGCACCATTTTGGGGAGAGGAGCTGGGGTATGACAATGTAAAAGGACATAAAAGATAGAAGAGAGAAAATTGGGAAGAGAATAAGGAGGAGACAGAGCATAACTGACTTTCAGAAGAGGAAGTTGAAAGTACTTAAAGTCATTAAGTCAAAAGTACTTAGAGTTAAAACTTTATACTGACAAAAAAGAGGCCAGTATAAAGTTTTAACCCCAATAAAACAAGTATCTCGCTATTATTAAACAAAGTGAAAGAAAAAAAAAGATTAAAAAAAAGAAAAATGTAAAAAACCCCAGCATTAATCATCCAATATTCAGCAGAATGCCTTTTAACAAAGGGGGCAGCATTAAATAAAGGGAATCATAGTATTTTACCGCCCTGAGAAGCTCTCCATAGGATCAGTCTAGTTTCCTAGCTATTATCTCTTTTTCCTTGGACATCCAAAAAGAACCATCACTCCTTAGATAAAAGGATAAATAGTTCCTAGAGGGAATGACGGTCACACCCTACAGCTCCATTTGCCAAAGCAACAAACCTTCCATATGCCTAAACGTATTGCCTCAAAAATGATAATTAACTTCAGGGAGCAACCCAATAGATCACGAAGGACCAATGAAGTTCCTGTGCATAGAAATTCAGAACCATTTCATCATTAACAAGTTCAGTACTTGATATATTAATGTCCCCTGGCAATTAGTAATCAATAATCATAATCAAACTAGTCACAAAGCACAGATATCTTCAACTTCCTAAGGAGCTGAATGTATCTTCTCTCTTCAGACTAAAAGTACACGATAAGACATAAAACTCTGAGAGGAGTTTGTTATCAGAAAAAGCAGACATTACAAAGCAGCCAAATTCATTTGCTTAAAACAGTGGTTTTCAGCAGACAGCACACTGCCAACTCTTCAAGGCTGCTTTTTTTGTTCCATTGTTTGCATTCCAAGAAGCTTGAAAACATTTCTTTTCCTATTGATTTTGTCCTCTTCTTTTTAACAAAAGCTGCATCTCACTAAATTTTCTATGTGGCCAACACAGCTGCCTCTTGTTTATTTTTGTGTGCACCAGCACCAGCTTAGAAAACACATTAAACCAGGAACGCTGAATTGCTTGTGAGTGTTCAGACTCTGAGGGATCACACCAAAATAAAGGCTTAAGTAATTCTCTGTAAGATTCTGGTTTCCTGTTCCATGCAGCGGTAAGGTTATCTATCACAAGAACCTACCAGCTCATTTTAAGGCAGCATTTTAATAAGTGCCTATGACAGACAGGTGTTCAGAGATCTAGTCGCTCCTTCATGTTTCCATTTGATTACTTTTCAGCTGACATGACTGATAACAATAAAAATAGCTTTAGATAAAACAAAACCCAAGAAATATATTAAAACCAATCAAAACACATGCAGAAAGTGTCTGGCTTAGTTCAGAGCTGTCAATGCTGCAAAACAAATACTCCACAGGGCTGGCTGGTTTAGAGATTTAGTAACATGGAGAGGTCCAGCCCCTTGGTTTTGGCGCTGTTTGAAAGGTTATGGATGAGCTTGGCAGAAACCCCACTGCTTTTCAGCACTATTCAAATGCAACCAGACCTGCTATAAACTTGTGTTTAGGGACAATACATGACTTCATGTAGTTTGGGAAGGTTTGTACACATTTAAAAGCTCATTTTTATTCTTCTCCAGCCTTTCCTGGATGGCATTTTGTTCATCAGGAAGATTTGCTTCTCAAAAAGGGGAATGGACCACTTCTTCCTAGTAGGATTTTGTCTGAGGGCTGAATTGCAAAAGGGACAGTAATAGAATTAAGCAAAGAAATTTAATTCAGGCTTAACTAGAGCTAAATTATCTGTGAATCATGTGCAATCTGCTCTGTTGTGGCTAACATCCCCCCACCTTCTCCCCAGAGCATTTGCTTGATACTTTAGTACTACATGACTAGAAATAGACCTTGGCTGGTACTGTGCATTCAGTACCTGCATCCACAAGAATATGAGTAATTTACCCAACAGAGTCAAACTTACACAAAGAGTGAAGCTGGGATATTAATTTAGACTTTACTGATTATGCCCTATATAGATTGAGGGTATTTGCTGGTTACCTTTTGTGCTCCACCATTTACAAATACCTGTGTTCCTGAGCCACCTCTTTTGGAAATACCTTTTTGTTAGTTTTTAAGGGATTGCCTGGGAGGGAATCTCCAACACCAAACAGCTGCTTTAAGCTACCAACTGAAAATGGGTTTTCGAGTGCACACAGCCAACTTATCTCCAGAATTGAGAAAGCAAGAGAAGCACTTTTCCCAACATCCAACAGAAAAATGGAAATTTCAGTGGCTCTTCGTGACAGAAAGTTAACGGCATTGGAAATGATTTTTACAAGAGCAGTATTGCATCTGACTCTGAATTCAGATAAGTGTCTATTAAATGCTATTAAAGTCATCACTATGATTAACACTATTCAACTGCCAATTCTCCTGTAACCACTCCGTGCCCAATTACTCATCCTCCAGAGCTCACGGACACACCCCAGAGTGTTTCCTCACAGCAGCATTTGCACAGTGACAAGGAGCTGCAGACCCTGGATGCTCCCTCTCAGCACCACTTTACATGGGAGAATGCTCGGAAAAATCCATTTAGTAGCATATGCTTCCAAGGCAGTGCTGAGGGGTCACAGTAAGTCACCTTGGACATTTTCAGTGTGATTCCTCCCTTGGCTGTTTGAAGAGAGTTGCCTCAGCTGAGTTCTGCCTTTTTAATGTATGTGTTTCTAATTCTTTCAAGCACTGGTATTTCGCTTTAAAGAACTGACATTTGTAGCTCCATTTTCCAGCCCACTTCCTTTTTAAAATAGGCATTAATAATACTTAAATGCCTTCCTGTCTCTCTCTTTCACTCCTCCATCACTCAGAGGGTGGATTTTACTTGATCTCCCTCTGTTCTAAAAATTTGCCTGCATTCCTATCATATGTATTTTCAGGGGAAAAAAAAAAAGCCAAAATGAACCCTCCCAACAAATGTCATTTGTAAAATTTTAATCTTGTCTATGTCAGACCCGAATATTTTACTGCCTTAGGTATGTATCTTTGTAGGAGAAGACAGAGCAAGGAAGGGAAGGTAGAAGTATGAATTACCCATAAGCTAAAGAGATATTGGATACCCACTAAATAAAATGACAAAAGCCAGTTTCCAATCAAACAACAGAAGAGTTTAAGTGTGCTTCATTTTACAAATGCAGGCTCCTTTGAAGAGCAATTTTTCTTATGCTGGGTGCTAGAATGCAGCAGCAGACGTTCATTTTGAGCTTAGAAAGACATGAAAATACTTTCATTTTTCATTGAACATTTGTCTTGTATCCTTCAGTTAACTTTTACAGCCTCAAAGGTTTTGGCTAAACTCAAGAACTGCTTCTTTTGAAGGCCCATCAGAAAGACAACATGAAAACACACAAATTAGTCAATTTGTCATTAGCTGATTTGACACTGGTGGACAACTATTAATATATTATAGATGACACCGGGAAGGCCCAGAGAGGCCAGAGCATTCTCTCATCAAAATTAGATATTATTTTTAACTAAAGGAGGGAAGGAAAACAGAACAGTCAACACCAGAAATCCAAGAACCTTTATGAAAAAAGATAAGAAAAGCTATTGTAGCAGATTAGTACTGTCAATTCAACACATAACATCATTCCATATTTTGAACTATTTAGTTCAATTTTACACCTTCTGCTAGAGCTCCTTCCCCTCTTCTCCTCACCACCCATAGTAGTGGTTTTCCTTGTAACAGTATTGTGCATTAGAGACTGTGGCTTCTACAAGTGATATCAAAATGAAAAGTGAAACCAAAATTGATTTCTTGTATCGTTGCCATCCCAAGGATAAGACCATCCTAATGATCATTTTAGAAGTGCACTTCCAAAATCCATACTTGCATCCTGTGTCATAATTTCAACATCAAATTGAAATTTTTTTTGTTTTAGTTTAAAACAAAACAAACAAAAAAACCCTAAGAAGTTTCCATAGGTTTTGATCAGGCTGCCAAGAATAGATAAGACATGACCAAAATCTATTTGTCCCCCAAAACTGTATTTGGGATTTTCCTGTAAATGACACTTAAAGACTTAGACTTATTTATTCCACTGATAGGATTTTTGACCCATTACAACACCTGCAGACCTGACCAGACTTTTTTCTCTGAAAATGAAATACTTCTAATCCACACTGCAATCTGTGTAAGTTCCCAAAGACATCTCAAAGACATGAGGCACTAAGTCATTCAGAATGAACACACCTATATAAGGGAACAGCTTTGCAGAATGCAGAATTTCTTCCCTAGGGCATAGCTTGAGAACTGGATTTTTTGATTGCTATAGACAGCTTTCTGAAGCTCCCATAAAACAAAAATTATCAAATTTGAAACAACCAAGGATATTGCCACAAAGCTGTAAGTATCCATCCACTCAAGACTTTGTTTCCTCTGTAATCCAAATCTGCCCAGAAAAGGTTGAAATAAAAGGATCACCACAAAGAATTTGGCTTGTTCAGCCCCATCCACCTTTGAGAAAGTCTGGCAAATTTCAGAAACTACTAAACCACACCATGAATTTACCAACATTTCACACCTCCCTTCATGAATACAATAGCTTCCCCCTCTCCTGATAAACCTCAGATAGCAATGAAATCAAACAATTCTGTATGATTCTTACCATATTAATACTGACAACTATTTCCAAGACACCAAGAGGCATTAGTGGTCATCAGAATTTAGCATGACATTGAATCTCGGGGTTAGAAATCAAAGAGAGATGAGATGATAAATCCAAAGGGATTACAGCAAAGGGCTTTCTTAACTGAAGTAGGTTCACTACAAAAACTGATATGCATGCTCTCAGGCTGCCATCACAGAAAGCCTTCCCCACAAATTTTAGGACACCAAAATGTAGGATGGAAAACTGCTTACACTCTTTTCAGAGGAAAAGCTCCTGTTGTTGCATAGCAAAACAAGGCACTCACTCTTCTCAGCTGCTGGGTCATGAGAGTAGCTCACTGAGCAGTTCCTACATTAAACCATAAGATCATCTGTAGTATTCCAGCAAAAACCTCAATTCATTCAGGTCACTGCATTGCTCCACACAGATCCAGAGACACTGGGGACACAACCAATGCTGCTCTGTTCTTCCCCTGAGCCATCGCTTCTACCTAAATTTCCTCCCTAAGCAACATTAATGTTCAACATATTTTAATCAACAGGACTGACATGTTGCAATGACATGTGCTTCTAAGTTAGGCTTACAATCCTGCTGCTAGATGCAGAGCACTTTTTGTTTATAGACTGAAATTAATAACAAATTTACCATTGAGCCTTCAGATCTTGCTGAGTCCTGCGAGCCAGGCAAGACAAAACACAACCAGAGGCTCTAGCACGGAATGAATGGAGCAATTGTGCAACACTTGCCACACTCCTTAAGAGTCTTTCCTCCTCTGAGCTTCACAGTTCCTTAGAAAGTTATCTAGACCCCAAAGGTTCAGGAAGTAAGGCCAAATTCACCATGTATTAATAAAAACTGTTACTAAACTGTTTCTAGTTTGTGTTACTGAATTTTTTTTCTGAAGGTCTGAAGTTACTTGTTTTTAAATTAAAGGCATGGTGACTCAGATTGTTACTTTATGATTAACTCACTACAGCTTTTTGCACTGGGCAGGGAATAATTCAAGTGAAGCTTTTACTGCAAGCCACAAAACATTTGGCAACAATGAAAGACATGTTTTCTTGAAACCTAGTTACCACTACAATAATTGACAAAACTGAAACATTTAAGTGCATTAATGAAATAAAAAAGTCACATTTTAAAAACAGTAAAATCTGGATTATCATGTGATAGGCAGCCAGCAATCCTTGGGTGAAATATTTAAGGCACTTGAGGGTAGTCAGTTTTTTATGCCAGATAATAAAGACAGAGCCAGTTTAAAATTCCAGTTTAAATAAAAACCACAACAAAATAAATTAACACTGCAAAACATTCCTCCAACTGTAAAGTTCAGAAAATTAACAAAACCACTTAACAATAAAAATTAAATTCTCCTTTGTTAGAGTACACAAAATAGTGGCAGCAAGAGCACATTTACCTGCTTGAGCACACATACTGTAAAGATCTCTCTCAAATACAACATGAGGGGTCCTTTCTTTTCAGGTTGCCAAATAGCCAATAAAGCATGTTTGTTAGGGAGAATAATCCACTGCAGTCAAATATCAGATTCCAGTTTATAAACCAGAGCATCGCAGAAAGCAGTTGATTTTCTATCATTTTCCCTGGGATATTTCTAGTTAGCTTTCCTGCTCTTTTTCTGGAGCATCCAGTTTTCATTTTCTGCTCTCCATACACAAAAAATTAAATGTTTCTGTTGGAATAAAGAGGCTGCACCGTTCTTGTAGTATCATCTTTGGTACAAACCAAAAGCACCTTACACAGCACTCTGGTCACCCAGTCCCTCACTCAACAAGCCTGTTCCTACAGAACACACACACAGGAAGAAGTTTTCTGTGATGGGAACAGCTTCTCCCCTCCAGCCTCCGAAGTAACATCACAATTAAATACAACATACAGTGTTCTTTCTAAGCACTAATTTAAATTTTCACTGAGTATTCATAAACAGGTATTCTTACCCATTAGCTTATACATATGGTTTCTTACCACTTCCAGGGCAGAGGGATATGACCAGCAGCCCTGGGACACACTTTAGTGTCTGCTTCCAGAGATGAAATAACTGTACAAACCACCACGTCTGCTCAGTGTTTTTTGAAGGGAGGGGGAATGAAGGAAGGAAGGAAGGAAGGAAAAGACAAATGGGAACGTAGTAAAAAGGGCCTTGCCTTTCTGTTCCATGTTTGTCCATTTGTCATTTTTTCCTGATGCATTTTGCCTACTGTATTAGAGGCTTCTTCAGTGGAATTCCTTATGTGAATTTATCTGAACATTCTGGACTAAACAGACTCTGTCACTGTGTGGCTGCTGCCTTGCAGCCAAGGAAATTAAAGGGTGAGCTATGAGCATCATCATCAGCCCCAAGGCTCTTTGGGTCTCTGAGACAGTCTGCCAAGATGTCCTGAGGATGCCTCAAGAATACCACTAGAACAGTGATGTTGTCACTGGATCCGTTCTCCTTAGCAGCAGCCACCAGCCTTTCTGCTGCTTTGAGCCCCTCTCCTTTGGTCTGCATTAAATGGTCCAGGACCAAGTCTACAACCTCATAGGGCTTGATGGCATCAAAGAATCCATCGCAGGCCAGGAGCAAATAATCTTCCGAACCAGTCAGCTCAAAGGAATCTCCATCTGCATCCCCAGAGATATAGGGCTTCTGGCATATATCACCTGAGACAAGCAATCAAAACAAAGGCTTTACTACTTCAAACGTAAACAGGTACTTCTTCACCCATCAATTGCTTTTACTGTCCTCAAGGACAGTAAGATCATATTCCAGAGGTACCTGATGCAGGATAAGAGTAGTCAAAAGTTATGGAATAAGCATGAAAGGCCTTTGTTTCTTTAAGAACACTTGGAACCTACCTATATCCAGTGGGTTGCTTTAATTTATGCTTTCCTAATTTTGCAGGGAAACTAAAGAAATTATTACAAAGTTTTTTCTCAGAAATATATTTGTGCAAGGAGATGGTCAGGCCTTCATTTTGCAGGTGTGCCTCTTGTACAGCCTTCAGCATGCTATGAAAATAAGATTTTTCTTAGCTCTACAGATACACAGCACAATATCATCAGAATCAGTGTTTAGTTCACCAGTTTTATATGGACATACTTAGTAAATATGGATTTCTACCGATCCAAATAGTATTAATGCAAGTTTATACTGATTTGCTTCCACTCATACATTACAGTTATCTACTGTATTGCCCAGGTTTTTTTTCTCTTTTTGTCCTAATCGGTTAATAGCAAAGTAAGCTTATTTAATAAGATTCTGGAATACTAAAATTAAAATACCCTAAATTGCTGGATATGTGTGATTTGAAAGAGAAAGATCCACAGTCAAGGAGAAAGATACATTCATATTAAAGTGGACAACCCCCTCCTGCCAAAGCAGATATTCAGGCACATGAAGCATATTGCTTCATCCATTTTTACAAATTAAATGCTACACATTTGCTAAACTACTGTAAAACACCACAATATCAAAGGCATTTATAAGAAGCAAAAAACTTAGAAGTACAAAAGAATGAGGATTATCATGGCTAGTATGTAAAATAAAAGAATATCCTACGCTCACGGTAAAACCAATAACATGATGTATCTGTAGGCCATCCTACAGTTTGCCTTATGGGAAAGACAGTAAGAGTTGTTTATTATGTGGTTGATGCTGAGCAAAATATCATTTGCAATCTCAGGTGGTGTATTTCAATCAAATATAATCTGACATTTACTAATTCTCATGGTTTATCTTACCAATTGCTCTGGAAACAGCCAAGGTACCATTAACCCGCCAGCAGTCCATGTAGGTTACACAGCCACCCAAAGTCTCAATCCGTGCTCTCTCATCCTGAAAAACAGTGGAATACATTTTTTATGCTGTTTCAGCATCTGTATTTCTACTATGAATATAGTAAGCACACACAGCAGAATCTACTGCAGAAACATGCACTTAGGGTTACTGAAAACCACTTCTTCCCAACCATGCTATGGCTTGGCCACAAAAAAGCAGAATTCTTAAGCTTCTGTATTGTCATGATCTTTACCACTTCTTGCCATCCCATAGAGCAACTGGGTAAATATATTTGGAATGGAATACAAGATAACTAGGCAAAGTAACAATAGCATTTGCCTTGATACTTCTTTAAGTACTCAGTTATTACAAATATTTATGCAATGAAGGCAAAGGGTCATGCAATGCTAGCTAAACTTGCAAGGCCCCCATCCAATTTCATGTAATAAAATATCTGGCTATTTAAAACAGATAGGAAATGCAATACACTTTAAGCCAGTTAGGCCAGTAGATTAGCATTAGCTTCTCATTGACAGTACTGCATACTATGAAAGACTTGCATTATGATAACATTTTAAATAGCTATTAATCACAAAATAGTAAGTTATTTTGAAAGAGACAGATTTACATATACACAAAAATGCTATGAAAGTCTTTAATTACTACAAATTTCGAACAGACAGTCTGAGCAGGAAGTGAAGTCAGGACTACCAGTACCATTAGTACTTTCAAGCAGGCAAGGTGTAGGAATCACCCTGTCAAGACACAGGAGTGTATGCAAAAAAAGAACTGTTGATTCTCCAGATTCTACCATACAATATATCTAATTATGTAAAGCACCAAACACTTAAGAAGGCTTGATTCTAAAAGGTTTCATGAGAGATTGTGACAACACACACTTAGGAGAAAAATTAACCAGTCAGACTTACTTCTCTTTCTGGTTTGTGAGGTTCCATTAATGTCACAGCTTTCCCTTGCTGCACCAGCATCACCTGTGAGTCCCCCAGCCATGCTATATGCAGCTTGTTCCCTACAATCAATGCAGATACACCTGTTGTGCCGCTCCGCAGCTTCTACAGAAGGAAACAGGGTGAACATTCTGGTGAACATTCAACATGCCCTACGAGAATACATGGCAATATTGTAAACTTATATTTAATCACACTAAATGTAGCAGAGTAGGCCTGCCAATCCTAATTCAGTCACATGAAAAAAAGGTACAAGATAGTAGACAGAGTTGGAACAAACTTTCCTTCCCTTTCCTTCCCTTCCAACTCTCTATCTTGCTCTGGGAATAAAAACTGCTGTTTCCATTCTGCGATGCACCTCAAACAAATAGTAAGCATTTGTTCTGCATTAGATGTAGCCCAGTAGATAAACTGCATCGAAACTGTTTATAAACATATTTTCTAGCATGCAGGTGGTTAATACAGCGTCCGTTATGTTCTTCCTTCTCTGTTATTAATTCCAAAACTGATCTAGGAGAATAAGAGCTCTCTTGTTTAAAACACAGAGACACAGAAAAGCAAGAGGATCTGAATTCCAGTATTATGAATGTTTCACAAACACACACAGGTCTCTCCAATCCCTTTTACATCTTCCACTCTAACACTAGCAATTACAGACACCTTGCTTCACATAGATCCCTTTATCCTTGGGTATTTAAATAAGAATGTCAACAAAGGAAAGAATCTAACTGTTCTGGATAAGTGATTCAGACCTCATGGAGATGCTGGTCCTTCTTTCATATCTAATTGACAGATTAACCATGAATACTTCCATATGCTGCCATGATAAAAGAGTTCTCAAACTGTGTTCTCAAACCATCCTTCCATTATATGGATTTGAAGAAAGAATGTTCATCGTACCAACTTGATTCAAAGCTGATCAGTAAGTTTAATGAACTTAAGAGTCTGATTTAAACAATAGAACTCTTTTTTCACTTACAACCACCTGTGACAATAATGGTGGCACAGGAAAGATGAAGATAGAAACCACATTATAAAGAAGAGAGAGATATCTTTTCCAGGTAAGAGGCAGAAAAATAAAATATCTAGAGGCTGCCCAATTTAGGCAAAGAGGCAGAAGTGTTCTCTCAAAAAATTGGTATGTCAGAAACATTTAAACCACTTTAACACCTCTTTTCAGTTACTCGTCTTGAACTTTCAAGCACTGTCATTTTGATTTTCCTCAAAATAAGAATTAATTTGATCAAAGAAAAAATTTACATGTAGCATAATTTCATAAAGAAGCCAGTGATTCAAAGAAACTGTACTGTCAGAATTTTTGGATAATACCATGTTGCCCAACAGTTCTCAGTGTTACTTAAATACAATGGAATTAATCTCTACCCACTCACCTCTCTTTTGGCTTTGAAAAGAAACATTTCATCTGTTTTCTGGAAAGAGCATTTCAAGGCCTCAGCTGGATTCTTAACAATCTCTTCATGTAACCCAACGTTTACATGTAAATGGGTTGCTGAGTAATTGGCAGCATCCACTCCACCATGGCCATCAAACACCGCAAAGTAAGCACGGTCAACATCATCCTTTTGCAAGCAGGGAGAGAGGAGAAGGCACATTTATGTTCAAAAACAATACAGCTCATAGACTGGTACCAAAAAGCAAAGATTCTTTATTCTGGGCTTTCTTTCACACAAACAGCAATTTAAATCCATTTAATACATGTACAAAATGGATAAAATGGGTACTTTGCAAGGGAATTACTTTTCTTTGTTTACTGTTAGTCACTTAATGTCCTTGAATATAACCTGGAATTGAAACAGCAGATGGCTGTTTATGTAGACCTACAGCAGTTTCATTAATTGGTACTTATAGAACTGCTGTTCTCCCCCCTTCTGTTCTTAATATTCATTGAATGGTTTGGGTTGGAAGGGACCATACAGTCTCGTTCCAGCCTCTCTGCCATGCCAGGGACACCTACCAGGTTGCTCCAAGCCCCATCCTACCTGGCTTTGAACACTTCCAGGGATGGGGCAGCCACAGCTTTTCTGGGCAACCTGTGCCAGGGCCTCCCCACCCTCATGGTAAAGAATTTCTTCTTAACACTTCATGTAAATCTGCACTCTTTCAGTTTAAAACCATTCCCCCTTTTCTTGTCACTACATGCCTTGTAAAAAGCCCCTCTCCCGTAACCCTTTAGACCCTGTAAGGTGCTTAAAGGTCTCCCCAGAACCTTCTCTTCTTCAGGCTGACCAACCCCAGCTGTCTCAACCTGTCTTCACAGCAGAGGTGCTCCTGCACTCTCATCATCTTTGTGGCCTCCTCTGGACTCAGTCCAGTTGGTCCATCTCATTTTTTTTGTTGTGGGTCCCAGAGTTGGATGCAGCACTTCAGGTGGGGTGTCACAAAGACAGAGCAGAGGGGCAGAATCCCCTCCCTTGACCTGCTGCCCATGCCGCTTTGGATGCAGCTCAGGGAACTTTTGGCTTTACGGATTGATGGTACACACCACTGGGTCACACTGAGCTTCTCCTCAAACACTCCCAGGTCCTTCTAACCTCAGAGCTGCTCTCAATAAATAGGTAAGTTGTGTCAGTCACAAGAACATTGTAACTCCAGCAACATAACACTGGGTGAACTTCCCATCTCCTTGTATCACTTATGACATGAAACCCGAAGTCACAAGATCCTCCCATGATCACTTCTTTACCAGGGCAGTAGTTGGCCCCCAGCAATCTGAGTCACTAAGCCCCTGCTCCAGCACAGACCTGATAAATGACTTGAGGCAACAAATCTTTGCCATTTCACAGGCCATCCATCACTAAGCCATTGTATTTACAGCAATGTTGAAAAGCCACCCAACTGGCCTCCCCAGCCGTGTGCAGACTTACTGATAAACCAAACAGCTGGTTGAACTCTGGGAGCAGAACATGGCGATCCTCCATTTTCCGTCGAGTGTTACGGATAGCGTGGATTGAAACAAGCAGGAACCGCTCCAGGGGTTTCAGTGGTGGCAACTGCTTCTGCCACTCAGAGCAAATGTCCCGAAGCTTGTTAAAGAAGCAGCGCTGCAGCGCCTCCCCATCCAGCACTGAGAGCACAAAGACAAAACAGTCGGTGCTATGCCCTGTGTTCCTACATTACCCCATCTTTTGGCCTGTCTTTCCTTAAAGTTTCTTTCCTTACAGCTACATACACACATCCAGCATTCTGCCTGTACAGGCTCTGCAAGAATTAAAATGGGATCCTGAGAGGAAGTTGCAATGGAAACTAGTATAGCATCAAGGATAATAGCAGCTTCTTTACTTGCTAGTTCCCTTTCAAAACAGAGGCTTATCAAGTAGGTAATTACATTACAAAAATCATAAAGAGACCTAAAAGTCAGTCTGGTATATTAGACATAAATGTTATCATTATGTAAGTAAAATTAATAAGATATACTGATAGGAGTTCCTTCCTACTGAAAAGAAGAAAAAAAAGGAAATAACCAAGCGATCAGAAAAGCCTTCAAGATGGTATTGCTGTTGTCTTGGACACAAGGGTTGAAAAAGCATTAGCCTGGCTTTGGGTCGGTTTACGTCCTACTGAACCACTTCCACTGAAACAACAAGTAAGTCTGAGAATGTTTTGCTGAGGTCAATAGCTCAACTCATAGTTGAGCTGAACAATTAGAATTTTAAGCTGTTATCTTTACCTTTTTAAATACTCATGGTTGCAGGAGCTGGAGGGACAGAAGAACACTTCTGCTACTTTCCAGCTTTGTCATTGCAGAGCAGAACTGTACACACTCATTGGGCACACCATGAAAAGGTCCAGCCAGACACTCAAGTCCTTTTCTGGATAGACCCCAAAGATCAATTAATCCAACCTTATTGTTAATCAGACTGAATGATTTGGTGTTTGGCATTGTGTCTAGATTTGCAATGCAGTCTCTCTTCAAACGGGTAATAATTTTAAGTTTGTTATCTGAGTAGGAACCCTGACTCAATGCTAAATCAAGTAACTGCAAAGTACATTGTAAGGAACACCTATAGAACAAAATAATTTGCTGGTCCCCAAGGTGTTTCCTAAAGAACTGCAGTTTCTGAACTATCTTTCCTATTTCTATTTTACTCTGATTCCTGCTAATCCTGTTAGCATTAAAGCTTCTTCAGAATTCCTTTTATTACTTCTGGTTCTCAAGCATTTCTTTTTCTCAGCAACACTGGCTGGCCAGCCTCAGATGCCTCTCTGGGCCTGGAGAGTTGAAAGCTTAAATTTAAACACAGATTAGCAGCCACTACATATTAACCAAAATTACTTTTGATTTGCTTAATATGCAGGTGTGGACAGGTAAGTTATTAAAACCTTTAAATATTAAATCACACCATATACAACATAACTAAATAGGACAGCATCTTAGACAGCCTTGTCTACAGCTATTAGTTTGCATATTTGTAAATGTCTAGACTAATAATGATCAGAAGTATTTAAGTGTTTAAATATTAAGCTTGTGAAATCTGACAAAGAATTTAGTACCTTAACAGCAGAAATGCTTCTGCAATATATCAAAAGCAGTGGTACCCATACAAGAACACACACACCCCTTGCTTTTACATAATCACTTCTCTTTCATTCCAAGAACGCTATTTTTGCCAGAGTTATTACCGCAGTACAGGAAGAGGGAGTCCATACTGTGGTGTAGCACATAGAACATCTTTCTTCCCAGTTGTACAGTTAAAGTGATGCAATAGCAATTACAAGACAGGGAAAACAAGTACAGTCCAAGTGTGCAGAGAAATGAACACCTTCAAAATAGCTGTTCCTTGCTGAGATTAGGCAATTAGGCAAGTACCTGAATGGTGAGCAGATTTCCATCCCGTTCAATAGAGGAATGGTGAATAGATATTTCATCTAAATGGCAATAGTGACACAGGAACAAATAAACATAAAATAGACAGGAATACATAAAATGGAAATTAAAGAGGGTTTCAACCATCAGAACAGGGAAGGTTCTGAGGCATTTGTCAACAATGAATAGTGAGAGAGAACCTGAACTAGTTGAAGATGGAACTCATTCAAGGATTTTCTGACTTTGCCTGTGCTATCTTAAGAGTAGCAATAGGCTGTTTCTGATTTTCCTATAGAGGTTGAGTGATAGGAAACAAAGATGCACTACTGGAGCATGAAGTCACAACACAGCAAGATAAAATTCTCTTGGATGTAAGGACAGTAAGGTAGGTGCTTTCTTTTGCTCTTGACAATGCTGTCTCTTATCACATGCCTTACAGACATTGCTGCAAACGTAACATAGAGCTTCTGGTTATGGAAGATCCTTGATCTCCTCCAGTCTCCCCTGCACAAAGCCATGCTCTGGCACTGCTGCCTGCACTTATTTATTATCGTACTGTTGCAGAGATCTGGTCACACTGAACTCATATTTGCCAGCTCGCCCTTGCAGGTAGAGTCCTGCTCTGCGGAACCCTTCCAGCCCTGGACCCTTCCAGTCCCACACCAAGGAGGAAAGCCAGCGTGTGCTGTTTAGACCCCAGACAACCTGATGAAAAGCCAATTCTTGCTATGCAAAGTGCTGGAAACATCCTGAGTCTCTCCAGGCATGTGAAGGCCAAAAGCGTTAAGGCAAGGGATGGCATAGTCAGGGTGCAGCACGGCTTGATTAACTGTGCTCCCCCTCCTGCCATTTCTGACTTGGAGGTGGATGCTGAAACAGGCTCTGGAAAGTGTTGTATTCTGGCCATTGCAGCACTTTGCTTGGGGCAACCTCTGGGGCACAGTGAACTGCCTTTCAAGCCATCTCAAAGAAATGGAAGGGCCAGTATTTCCCCTTTCAGGACAGACTAGTTTGTCTAAGACATCTCTCCTCCATTTTTACCTTGGCTCTACATGCATCCTGCTCCATTTAAATTCTTGGCACTGGAACTGAAGCTTTGGAGAAGTCTAATGTTAAACACTTCAGGAGGACCATCTGTTACACAAGGCACAAACCCAGCACTCAATCACCAAGGTCTGTTTTTTCTCTAGTTCACTCAGGAGAAAATGCAGGCATCAGGTAGAAGACATTAGGTTCTTCTTCCCTCAGCATCCCATCTTTATAGAGAGGGTGGCAAGAGAAGAAATCATTGATAAGGACAGCGACTACTGAGAAACTTGCCAAGAGAAAAATCTGGAGTTTCAGGATGTTCAAGTTGTGGAGGGGCCAGAGGTCCCAAAATCTGGTTCCCAAGACAAAAGCAAGATGATTTATATGGATGAATTTAAGGTGTTGGTATGGCTGCACATCAGCAACTGTTAAGATGCCACCGTCAAAACATAGAAGTCTTAGCTAAGGTCAGCCTACCAATGAGAAAAGGGCATTCTCTTCCTTTTCCAGCAAGCCAACTCACACGATCAGTCCAGGGCTCCAGACATCACGTTTGCATGTTGCCCGCAAAACTAGCACAGCTTCCTTTCATCCCACGGATACCCAGCAGAAGCAAATAAAGTTCTGCTCGCTGGTGCTTGCAAGGCAGGCTAACCAAATAATCCGGGAAACATTTCAAAACACTGAAGTCTTCTGACACACAGCCTCTGGGAAAACCACAGACGGAAAGAGTATACTTACAGGTGAACCTTTCCTCATCTCCTTCTCCCTCTGTTTCCACATTTTGCAGCTTAAATTCAGTCAAGTCTGTTTGGAGAACTTCATCAACTGCAGCATGGATCAACGATGCTGCAAGAAGTGGTGAAACACCTCTGCTGATAAGAAAAGGAAGGGAAAGCAAAAGAGTGCATTAGTTTAAACCAAGCTACAGCCTCGCTGTGTATGGTTGGTGACCTCAGAAATTTGAGAACATTACACACAGTAACTCCAACTTCATTAGTAAACTAGTAGAGGAAACCATATGTTCAATATTTATGCATACAAATCTTTAGTAAGATCTTCAGTTAGACAACTGCTTTCTCAAGAATGCAAAGAGGAAGAAGCGTATGAATCATGTTTTCAAACTGTTGCCTCACACTCCAGTCACAGATGGTACCTCCTTCTCTTGAGCTCTCAGATGGGAACTGCTACCTTCAATTCCTGCCTCTGAACACAAACACTTTGTTTTTACTCACTACATAACATTTCTTGTTTGCAGTCCCACAGTATCAAGATCTCTGCATTGTGATATATTTAAATCTCCAAAAAGGTTACTTAGGACTCCCTTTCACAAGAAAAGTCCTGCTTAGGGCTAACCTAACCTACAGCCCTCATCGTTCAGTCTCTCCTCCCTAAGTTCCCCAAAGAAACAACTCAGGAAGAAGGTGCAAAGAGTCAGCACTGGGGACTAGGTCAAGAAGAGACTCCAAGACTAATGAGTCAGATGAAGCTTTTAGGTTAGAAGTTTGAAAGTCCTGCATAAAACTGGTTTGCTGCAGAGGATGAAATCGAGGAAGCAACTGGGTGTCCAGATGTTGCACAGCGATGACTGGTTTGTGTGCGTACAGCAGGGCAGGGAGGGGAAGACTGCGAGGTTTTAGACCCCAGTGACAACAAGCTGAAAAGCATTTTGCCATTGTGTTTCTGAAAGAGAGGCCTTGTCACATCCTCCCAGCCCTGTATGAGTACCTCCCGTGGCAGCAAACAGAAAGCATTGTGTTAGTCAGCAGGCTGCTAACACAAACCTGCTTTATGCTCAGCGTTCTGTGCCACTGCCGACCTCCTTTAATGAGTTATTTCGGTACTTCAAATAGATGGCAATGTGTTTGCAGCCCTTTCAATGCTAGCTGCAGTCATGTCACATCAAGGGAAAACAGAAAGTGGCTTTTTATTTCTTTTTAAAGGCTAATAAGTTTAGGGGAGTCAGTGCCTTTCCTAATCTAGTTAAAGTAACAATGCCTGCTTATAATCACTGACACTGACAGACAACCTTTTAAAAGGTCAGGCAAGAAATACATCCAAAAGGGATATGTCAACTCCCCCCTCCCCCAAAATCCTGCTTCCTGTTTTTGTTTGTATAGGGGGAAAAGAAAGGAATGTGAAAAAATAAGCCCCACAAACGATGTCAGATGTGTAGCTGACGCTGCTGAAAGTCAAAAGCTTTAGTGAAAGAAGGTTTCAGCTCCAAGAGCAGAGACAAAAAATATTAAGTGTGGCAGCTATGAATGTAAATGCACAGTGGGAGCCACAGCTTCAGTCATCTTCAGGATTTCTCTGCTATGATGGAGCTGAAAAAAAAATCAAATCTAGCCGAGCTTTCCTGTTCAGCATCAGAAGAGGGCTTAATATGTTGATTTTAACTTCATAGATTTCTGCTTTCCAGAGTCCTGACTTGCAGAACGGGGTCCATAAAAAGCAGCTTAAACAAAAGGCAATCTCCTAAGTGCTGTAATTCACAAGTCCTGTATAAACCTCTGTTTACAGGATGCCTGTAACAAAGAAAAAGTTTACAAGTTATTATGTCACATCCTTCAACTTTTTCCAGTTGCCACCCAGTTCCTAAAAAGGAGATTCAGAGATTCCTCAGTACTGATACACTTCATTCAGCTTTGCTTCCTGTGCATTTCCTCCTCCTCCTCCTTAGTTCTGCAAATCTATAAGAAAATGCTTGTTTATTGGGATTTTGCCATGCAGTCAGCAACATGGAACAGTTGATTCTGACACACTGAACTAAAGAGGTAGGGTTATTTTTCAGACTTGTACTTTTGTCAATCTCAATTCTGAACAAAACATATTTGTGATTTCTTTGTAAGCTTTTTATTATAGCACTACCATATTGGTAAGACTGGTTTTTACTCCAGCTCAGGTAAATGGACCTCCAAGGAATGGCATCTTTCATTCAGGTTCAATGTTTACCAGTTCTAATTTCATCCTCTAAGTCAGAGACTTCAAGAGTTAACAAAATATGTGATTAAAAAAGAGTAAGAACTGCTGCTTTAGTTGAGAGCTACAAAGTCTCAGTTGGCTGGAGAGTATCTGGAAGCAGCCACAGTACCTATGGCAACGAGGGCAAAAGTAGAAGCCTGCTGCAACTACCATAACAGACTTCAAACCTTTTCTGTAAGCAAAGAAGAATGTCAACGACTATTAAAATCTTTCTTTCAAAGAAGCCCAAGACATCCCGGTGATGAGCTGAACCAAGAGTAATTTAATCTTCATGATTCAGAAGGAATACTGTAGCTGTTTCCTAAGCGGGAAAGCAACTGTGTTGGGAAGAAGAGGGCAGCTGGTGGGGTGTGTTACGTGCAAAGGATGTTACCTTAAGAGAGTTTTACAAGAAGCATGTGTCAGCCCCCTTTCTATGGCACACACAACACTAATTACCAGCCCCAGCACAGGCTGGTAGTAAACAGACTTTGGATTTCTCTGCCACAGGCTATATCTTTGCTAACAAAAAGGGTGTGTTTTGACCATCATAAAAAAAAATATTAAAAAAGAATTAAAGCATGTTTTAACAGTGCAGATGAGGCATGGTAGCTTCACCAGCAGCTGAAGCCAGATTGGCAGGGACTGGGGCATGGAGTTCATATCCTCCAGCCACTTATGGTAAAATACAAGCCTCATTTCAAAAATCCAAGTACAGATAAAAGTGGTAAGTTCAAAAGTAAAGCAAGACCTACGCTAATAAAGGGCACAAACTTATATGCCATGCTCCTCCTTCAAAGATTCCAGACTACGGGACACACACAGTACCGGTAAAAGGAGCATGCAGAGCTCCTGTTGATATACATACCTTTGGGCCAAAATAAAGTTACACATGGAAGTAGAAAGCAATTACTGTATTTTGCATACTTTATATTTGGCATGAGTTACAGAACAGAATTTACTTCTCTTCTTGTTCACCTTCTCTTCTGCAATACAATTCAGTTCTCTATTTTATTTCACTTCAGAAGACCAGCTGCCATGCCATCACAGCCACAGTGTAATCACGTATGTCAAGTCAGTCACAAGACCGTTACTGACCCCTTACATACCAGAACAAACTTCAGAAAGAACAAACAGAATACAAACACATTCCTTTGGGAAGCAGAAACCCAGAAAGATCACTTCTCATTTGATTTTATTTGGGTGATTCAATCCCCCGTACACCTGCAGTGAATGTTGCAAAGAAGTCACCAGTTCAAAGGTGTTCCCACCTCTTCTTCCCCTCAAATTTAAGACGGTATACTCAGAAGCCTCTAGCAAACAGCTTTGCAGGTAAGGGGGAAGCATCCAGAGCATCAAAGTCAGACCACCACACCTAGGCCAGAGCCTCAACTACAACTAGACTTTTTACAAAGGCTTGAAAAGAGCTGACAGACCTCCTGCTCTGCTCCCTGCCCGCAGCTCACCGCAGCTTTGAGGACACGGAGCAGTGCAGCAGATGGCAGATCCAAACAGCTGCTCTTCAGCACTGGGAGCAGAGACCTGAGCTCTGTGTCACCTGGTGGAGGGTGGTACAAGCCTTTCCAGGACAGGCCAAACACCATGTGTTTACACAAAGCCTTCTGTAAGTTGTTTTTTTTTTTTGTAAGGAAAAAAATTCAGATCCTCCCACCCCAAATACACACATTCTCCCACAGTACTGTCAGGGAATCTGTTTATAGAAAGAGAAGCACAAGAGATTACCAACTGTATTGGCCTAGTATTGATCACTTGTCATCTTTCAAATTACAAAAAAAAAAAAGTTACATGATGTTTCTAGATATTATTACCAAAGTCACGGCAACAAGGCAGCAGTGGTACTGCAGGCCAGAACACCACTGTATGATCCTCTTCTCCTCTCAGAGTGTGCAATACACATATATGCATATGTTGGGGAAAAAGAGGTGCTCTATCTGCTGGCACAAGCTTGTCACATAAGTCAGCTGCAGCTGCTGTATATTTGAGGGATGATACATTTGTGCACTTATTTGCTACAGGGGCTCTCTAACACCAGAAGATCACACATGGCACAATTCTGCCAGTAAAGCAACGTCTGTCACTGTGGACTCAGTGCGTGTTTCTAGCACGTTACAGCTCTATCAGCAGTGAGTTTAGAGCAGATCTGCAAATGCTAGCAGTTCTCTAGCAAGTGAAAGATCCTCTAATAATGCCAAAATAATAGCAGGTCACAGGGTTTCTCATAAACAAAAGCTGCTTGTATTCACTATTTTCTCCCCAGTCTGCTACTTTTATTTCCCTCTCTCTTTTTATTCTTATAATCAACTACAGAATGCTTCCACTTAAGCAGCATTAGGATTTTTTAGAGCAGCACTCAATTCCCAGGGTGATGGTGACTAGGAAAGTACAAATATCTATCTATCTATCTATCTATATATATATCTCCATCAAGGAGGGAACATCTTTCATCCTAAAGTGCACAGGAGTTTGTTTCTTATGTTAATGACATTAGGTCTTTAAAGGAGATGAACAAGATGGAATCAAAACTAATACATAAACAATGCCACACAGAGAATTTCCATCTTTTATGTTTACATGAAGCAGAGTTTTTTCAGCTTTTCTTATGGAACCATGAGAAGCAGCAGCTTTAGAATCCAGAATCCATCTGTTCTGGCCTTTCAGTCATCACTGAACAGTTTTTATAGAAAATGTGCAACAGAGAGTCACCTGCTACTTCCAATTCATTCTCAGCAGGAAGAAAAACCACACAGCAGAACAGGAGAGGTTTAATTCCACAAAAGCCACTTTTCAATTAAGCCCTAAACATGTTGTTTCAAAAGTGAGTATTTCTTATTTTGATGTCCAATTCAAACAACAACAGATAGGGTGTCTCACATATGTTATGAGAGCAAAATACGAAAGCTTTGGAAGACAATTTCAGTTTTCAAAGTAGAACCAAAGAAACTGATTTAAACACCAGCAAGCCAGCCCTGAAAGGTTCCTCATTGCTATAGATTTGATCTTTTTTTTTTCCTAGCATTTCATCAAGTCTTTTCTTTCTTGTATTGCAGGTGCCCCCACACACATGGGGTTTTTTTTAAAGGTAAAGTAATTCTTTCACAAAATTACTATTGAGAGTATCTTGTAACTGGGAAAACCCCCTGAGAATTCTCAATTAAGAAACACATATTGATCACAAAATTAACAGTTTATCCAGCCTCTATGTACTGTTGAAGGCAGGACAGAGCTGCCAAAAACTTTACTATCCAGACACATGTACAGTGTGGGCTGCACATCATTTCTCCCAAGCTGTGTATGATCCTGCCATCAGCTTCAGCAGCAGCAGTGGACAAACCACATACAACAGAATACAAGCTAGTTTTGGTCACCACCCAAAATTACTAGAGTCAGTTTGTTAACCATTTGCCCAATTAACTACTAAATAGCAGAAGTGCCACATTTCTCTTACACATTAACTTTATCAAAGCTAGAAGAAACTTCAACATTGTTAATCACAAACCAGTGAGAGCACTGGTGTTCCAAAGCTGGTTGTTTCTGATAAGCCCACATTTGCTTCTGTTACGGAGCACAACTGGTTCCATGGAAACTAGAAAGTTTGTTTGCATGCAATCACACCTGACATTCACTGTCTTGTCTGAAGTGAACAGTGACACTGCAAACACGTTCTCAGCAATGAGAAGTATTAATACATTACACTAAATAGTACAAATTAGGAATAAGGATTTATTAAAGGGATTTATTTAGGAAGTATTTATTAAAAGCAGGGGTCACAGTAGACAGGGGATTAGTTTTCACAGAGAAAAGGACTAAAGAGAATTTTAAGATGAGACTGGGCAAATAAGAAGCAAGATAAGATTTTCTTTTCTCCCTCCTCATGCTTATATCGCATACAAACATCAAAACATCGAAGTATCAGAATTGCTGAATTAACTACTCTAAAAGAAGGGAAATGCTGAAAATAAAGATGCTAGGACCACATGTTGAGTGTGAGTGCTACAGTGTAAAACACAGACACAAAACAGGATGCTGAGGCAACACAGCAGATCCTTTGGGAGGGGGCAGAATGGGAAGCTCAAGTCTCCCAATTGTTTGTTGTTGTAGCAAAGCTCCTCAAACAGGAAGGCTGCAGGAATTTCACATTGTTCTTGGATATGTCACAGGATGGCCATAAAAGTTTCAGGTCCTATCAAGGGGAAGAAGAAATTTCTATATTTGGGAGTCTGATTTTATCTCATGTTGTGTTCCAGAGCAAGTCAGGAATGTTTCAGGTTGATTTCTAAAACTTTGTAAGTAACTAATGGACTATTCATTCACATCAACCTGTTTGGCTATGGTAGCTGAGTTTGGAGAAGTTTGTTAAAATAATTCGTTTTAGATTAGGACAGACATTCAGGAGGGTTATGTGTAGCCTTAGAGAAACAACAGCATTCAGAAACTCCTTGTTGGACCTCATTGATGTTATTCTTTTGCCCATTCTCTTCTCAACAGCAATCCTGAGCAGTAGGGGAGGAACGATGTTCCTCATTGCAAAGACACAGAGATTTGTGCCTTAAGGCAACTGGAAGAACAAGCTAAACATCACCATATGTTGTCTCATGAGCCAAGGATATTGGCTTAGGCCCTTCAGGGCATGACCCACACATCTGTGCACGTGTGAATGAAGTACCTGACAACACAGAAATGAGAAGCAGAACAGCAGAACTGCGTGTCAAACTTGATTCCCAATAACACTTTGATCTACAAAGAAATCCTTCATCCTTGCTAATCACCACTTAAAATACATTCTGTGATGCTGGAATGTTAGAGAAATGAAGGAAATACACTAGGAAATACAGGACAAGCATCAGTGCCAGCAGTCAGTGAGGTACATCCAATAACAACTTCATAGTGTTAAACCTGCTTAGATCGACACTGTGATATTTGAAGGCGAGTATTTTCCAATGAGCTGCCACTCACGTGTTTGGGATGCTGCTGTCACAGTCTGCAACAGTAGATCACTGGATCTAAACTACAGTGAACTCTCATGAGGTCACTAATCTGGCACCACTTCTGCATCTTCAACAACTTTATACAGACATTTAAATCTCTTCTAAGTGTCATCCCCTCCCTTAATTTTCCCATTTCTTAAAAACTTCAACATCCTTCTTTCTCTTATTCCCTTACTATTCCCTCATCTATTTTATTGAGGATTTGGGGGATTCACATCAACTGAAAAGTTTATTTAACCTTCAAAACGGCATTTTGAGTTGATCCACAGTAGTGAACATGGGAAAAAAAATGTAATGTTTGGCAATTTCTCACACAATCAGATTTCAGTTTTAGTTCCTAACTACACAGTTTATGAGAAGAAGGCCTGCAATTTCAAAACACCAGATTTCTGGCCTTAGGCTCTACCAGTCTTTTGCTGCACATGTAAGAATTTAGCCTACCCAACAGAAAAATGCAGCCTTTCTGCATCTGCAAAATGGGGTTTGTCTTTGTCACAGGAGTCCAAAACTGAGATATAATTCTTTGGGCATCCCTATATTTGACACTTCAGGTAGGCTCCACTATACCCAAACACATGGCTTCACACACAGAGCTGCCTGCAGCCAGCCATGAGAACTCATGAAAATACTTTCCATATCTATTTCTTGTTTTCAATACATCTTGTGAAAAGAAGGATAAGTAAGTAGATTGCTGAATTTATATTCTGCTTTAATTTCTTTAGCTATCTTTCCTTTCCCTTTTTTTTTTTTTTTTGTAGCCAGCTCAGGACTTGAGCAGCTCCACAAAACAGGCTGTGTAACCTGAACTGGCCGCAGGGCAGGTATGTGAAAAATGCATCTTCTGACACTGGCAGGCTCTGCTGTGTAAACACCAGGAGTGATAGGTGAGGTGAAAGCACTGCAAAAGCAGCACTCCTCTCGTGTTTCCCCTTGTTCCTGTGCCCACTAAGAGAACAACAGAATGTTAACAGATACGTAACTCAGAAACACCGATTTTTAAATCACTACATATTGCATAACTCTACAGCTTCGTACTCCCTTCTCTTAAACAACTGTAGAAAACATCAGCCTGGCCCACATGGCAGAGGGGTTGCCATGTGATAAGTATTTGTTCAAGACTGGCATTACCCTGTTCTTTAAAGCACTCACTCAGAACCACTTTTTCTCCACAGAGTTCAAAGATTCAGTACATGCAGTGAATTTGCAGTTTCACTGGGGAATGCAACAGCTGTGTTTTGTTCAAGAGCAATTTAGTCAAAGCACAACTAACTAATGCAATAATCATCTGGGTCTTTTTAAACTACAGCTTAAAAAAATCATATTTTTTTGTACGCGTTTCTTATCTTCAGGTTTAGGCATACCATTTAACTGAGTGATATTACGTTCAGAAGCATCTCTGTAATATAAAGCAAAGGAGTAACTTGATTGTTTAAGGCAATTTAAATATTTAAAAATCACCTTTACACTTTCAACAACAATAACAACAACAATCTCTCTGGTGTTTATAAACTCACCAAGTGGTAGTTAGAGACAAGTAATTCAAACCATGTTTTCTATCCATCAAATTCCACTAGTAACCAGGTAACATTCAGCATATACCTAACCAGAACCAGTTTCCCTTCACTCCCTGACTTCACACCTCCACTACCACAGCACAGCCAGACCACCACTAAGATTCTTCCAGACCATCCACAACCCCTGTTATTGACTCTTACAAACAAGCAGACTGTGGTAGAAACTTTATAAAACCTGAAATGCACAGGCCCTACTGCTCAAGTGCTTCAGAAAGAGAGAAGAGTATAAGCAGACAAGAGGTTGGAGCAACACAACTTGTTCTCGATGAAACACTAACTTGCCAAAAGTAAGTCACATCCAAATCCTTAGTAGTGTTAAAGTGTAAACCATTCAGACTGAAGGTTATAAGAGGTTTCTCCTGAAGTTAGGGGATGACAGAGACATTACTGATGAGCAGATGTGTGTTCCAGCAGTGGTGTGACTACAGTCCTGAAGTTTTGAGAAAACATCAACATGAGAAACTCACACAAGCACATCCCACTCCCCAGGACTCAGAAGGGCCGAGGAGCTGAACACCCTTGTAGCTGCTTTGCTTCTTACCCCTGACAGCTCTGTGAGGCTGCAGCTCACAGACTCCCTCCCAGACTTTCAAGCAGACCCACACAGGTGCCCTTAGGGGCTTGAATGCCAGCTATTGGTACTTCCACCACAAGAATCGCCCCATCACGCTAACTGCAAGCTTGTAATTGAATCCCTCCTGCACTGGGAGCGAGAGAGGAATGTTTTTGAAGCGCACACACAAATAATACTAAAAAGGCACGGGGCCGGGGCGGCAGGCCTGTGACAGAAACAGGCTGTTAATAGTCACAAAAAGCAACTAAGGAGGGCAGTAATATATAAACAAATAAGTCCCCAAAGGTAACATTCCCTGGGAGACGCCGGGGGCTCTTCCCCGCCGCAGGCGGGCCCCGTGTCAGGAGGAAGCGCCTCCCGCTCCTGCACCTGCTACGGCGCGGCGGCTCCGCTGCAGGCGCTGTCCCCCGGGGGAGCGCGGCCGAAGCCCCCCGCCCGCGCCGCCGCCCCCTCACCTGCCGCCCAAGAGGCTCCTCGCCCGCTCGGCCAGCGCGCCGGGAACCTCGGCCCTGCTCAGGGCGCCGCTCCCCCCGGAGCTCCAGGGCAGCGGCTCACCCGGGCCCAGCGGGGTCGGGAAGTCCCTGAGGAAGAAGCCGAGGGGAGAGGCAGACAGCCCCGGTGCCCGCGCCATGGCGGCGCCCGCTGAGGCGGCGGGGCGGGGTCGGCGGGCAGCGCTGACGGCCCTCAGGGCCGCGTGGGGCGGGGCCTCCGGGGCGGGGCCAGAAACCTCGTCTGCAATGTGAGGACGGAGCGCGGGGCTCCCGGTTCCGCGGGACGCACGGACGGGGGATTTTTCTGAGGACAGCTTCTGGTGTCCCTCTTCCCCGCACCATCTGCCATCAGAGAAGAGCTGAAAGCATCAGAAAGGTGTTTCCCAGGGACGCCTCTTCCCCGAGCTCTCCCGGTGCTCAGCGCTCACAGAATATGCTGAGTTCGAAGAGACCCATCAGGATCATCGAGTCCAAATCCTAGCCCTGTGCAGGACACCCCAAGAATCACACCATGTGCCTGAGAGCGTTGTCCAAATGCTTCTCGAACTCAGACGGGCCTGGTGCTCTGACCACTGCCCTGGGGAGCCTGTTCCGGTGCCCGACCACACTCCAGGGGAAAAAACGTTTTCTGATATCCAGCCTAAACTTCCCTTGACTCAGCTTCATGACATTCCCTCGGGTCTGCAATCTGCCAGATCCTGTGAACGGCTCATCCTAAGAACTTGAAATTCCCAGCACTTTATTTCCACTGGGCCTGACACAGCAGAGATTTTTGTGAGCCAAAGTTTGTCTGCAAATAGCCAAAATAAAAGCCATGCATGGAGGAAGGGGAAAACATTCCCACACAGCTCAGAAGCCATGGAGAATGACTAATGACAGGTTCCCCACACTTCCAGGACCATCTCCAAGCACCACAGAAATCCCAGATGACAGCTCCCAGCAGCAGCAGCAAGCTGGGCACACAGGGACATTCAGAGCAGGATCCTGGTGTACCAGAGCAGACTATAGCAAATAAGAGGACTTGAACTGAATCAGTACAAGCAGCCTGAAAGCCATTATAGTTTAGGCCAAGACCCACGACTTTAAGGCACTACAGAAAGATGATTTTTAAAACAGGTGTGGTTCTTTCTGAAAAGAAGCTCATTGCTCCAGCCTAAAGGACATGGAAAGACTGTTTTTACCAGAAAGAACTAAAAAACCCACCAAAAACAAAACCCCAAACTACTGAAAAAAATTTTACCTATGGCTGGATCTTTTAAGCAACACTATTAAAACACAGTTCATGTTTGAGCTGTAACTGCATAAACATTTGATCGGGGGAACAGGCTTGGGGCTTTGGAGTTTGGGTTGCGTTCTCTGGTTCAGTTAATGCCCAGACAGCAGAGTTGTACGTTACTTTTGTAGGGACTTGTCTTTCCTCTCTTTCGCCAGTGAATTCCATGTCAGGTTGCTCTGCATCTGTGTTCAGATGCAGCAGCCTCTGCACTCTCATCCAAACACAACTAGTGCTGACACTGTTTTGGGGTATAGATGACACAAACTGTACTTGACCAGACAGCCAGACATGCTCACCCACGTGCACATGGAAGGAGAGAATATTATATATTTGTACAATTAGATTTTGCAATGTTGTACCCAGTGTCACAGTGGTTAGATACAGCTCCACACAAAACCATGAGGATACCCTCCTTTTGATAACAGAACTAGCCAACACTGAAATGACAATTTGGGGAACAGACAGTATAAGCTGTATTTCATCAGGTATGATCTGCTGTATGACCACAGAAGAAAAGAAGCACAGGGGTACTCAATCTGTCCTCCAGCAGCACGAGGTAGGGTCTCATTTAACTGGGCCCCGTTGACCAAAAGATACTTACTTGGCTGCACAGGTCCTAATTTGGGAATCACTGCTCAAGGCAGATATTCACCTTCACATTTATAATTTCCATTTTGTATGTCTCTTGGCATTATTCACTTATGAAGCAGAGTTACAGATTTGAAGTAGTACTCTTGCTATTGCAGATGTAATTTAAAAATCTGACAACTACTAGTCATTTATTATTTCTGAAGACTCAAAGTCAGCAAGTCTCATGCCACACTTAAAGACTACAGCAGCATAACACTGATCTTAATCAATTCTTATATTCTTGGCACTTGTTTTGCTGACAAAGGCCCCAGAAATGCAGAAGAGAGAAATTTCATTTCCTTTCTATCAGCCACAGGTAACAGTCCAGGTAGACTCCTTGAGTGTCCCTATTGTTTGTGAACTCTCCTTGTACCAATGAATCCCAATCAAAATCTTAAAGGTTTACTCAGTTACTAATGGATCATCCATAAAAATTGGTTTTATGATTAAATCAAAGCATACAACAACTTACAGTGTTTTAACTGTTCTAAGAACAGGAAAGCAGTGAAGATCAAAAACACTTAAAAATGAACTCAAAGAGAAACAAATTTTTGTATGAAGTTTATTTTACTGTTGTGTGGCCATTACACAAAGTAAGCAGCCAGAGCTGCCATTTTGTCCTTGGGTTTCTTTGGGTTGACTCTTCCTCCAGGCTTCCGGCCTTTCCCCCTTCCCCGCCCTTGCCTTTTTCCTTGTCCTCCTCGGTGCATGGGGTGCCTCATGGCTGCATGTTTCAGCTCCACTAGATCTTGGAACACAGGGTCACAGAACACACAGCCAGAGTGCTGGGTCTCATCACCAGGTAGAGGAGATTTGGCTTTGTTAAAATCCACATCCACGAGTGCGGCCTCGCACAGGTCACATGTCTCTGGCGACACTCGCACTTTGTGGGCGTTCTCGAAGAAGTGCACGATGACGTTGCACTTGTTGCAGGCCATCTTCCACTTGGGCCCTGACGTCGAGTCCAGCACCAGGATCCCATTCTCACACTCAACGCACTGCCCAATTCCAAGCATGCTAAGGGAATGCTGGCATGTGGGATGGGTGCATTCATTACAGCCCATTCCTGGTGGGAGAAGAGTAAAACCATACCACAAGGAACCCATTGCACTATTCACACTATACAATCTGGAGGAAGTGAGACACAGAAGTCAAGAAACTTAGTATATTATACGTTTTCCAAATCACTAAAGAATGAAACTGCTCCCAAAATGGCAACTTGCCTCTTCACACATTCAGAATAATCCCTTTTCCAAAAATTTCTCTATAATGGCTTTCAGAGTTGCCGGATACTGCCACTGTACAGTACAGGCAGTTTAGACACGAGTGATGAAATTAGGGAAAACTAATTACATTTTCAATTAAATACATGGCTCCTAGCTAACTGCCACTTTGTATTTGAACTACTCACTGTTAAGTCCAAGACATTTTTAATTAAAAGATTGTAATAAAAAATATGCCGAAAAGCTCCTGTTACTCAGAGCTTCAATGCACTACTTTAAGTTAGTTTTCATCTCACAGCTACCAAAGTAACTGCAACTTTTAACCCTTCTTATATCCTTCAACAGCTTTTGACACACCATTTATCTCAGCATCATAACATTGTCAAGACCTGGTCTTCATCCAAAGTCCTACCCAAGCCTACTCCAACTTGCAAGGTGTCAGAATCTCAGTGTCTTTCACTGCATGCTGAGTGTTACGAAGGTCACCTACAGTGCATGCAGGTAAATTAAATTCTTACTTCTTTTATAAAGAAAAAAATTGTAAGAAATTAATTAACTAGTAAATTTCGGTAAGTTTCACAGGAATTTTCGGTATCTAGAATCTAATTTGAACAGCACTTTTTTACTAAGCAACACTGATTTTAGAACTCCTAAAAAGCACCTTGTAGGCACTGTACCTAATTTATTTAAAGTGAGGGTGATATCTGCATGTTTACAGAATTCCTACCTTTTTTCATGTCCCTGAAAGGAGGATGGTTGTAACAGTATGGACACAGTGGATAGCTCTTTCCTCTGGATCCAGATGACCACAGCACCAGCTCAAAGTCATCTAGGGGACAACGCAGCTCTTTATAGAGTTTAATGGTACCGTTCTGTGGGAGACTGTAGGTGTCATCACAGTGGGAGCAGTGCAGGCGACTCGGCTTGGCCTGGAAATAGAACATAAGTCTCCTGAACAACTGCAGGGTCAATAGTGTTTACAACTTGCAGTACATCCAGCTGGAGCTGCTTTCTGATTTGTTTCCCATGGGAAAACTCCATCAGGCATTTTGTTTCAGAAACGCGTTTTGAGAACAACATTTTAACCAAAATTCAATAATAGAAAAGGAGTTTCTACTCAATGCCCCCCCCAGCAAGTGAAATTCAAAGTACGAAGTAAACTTGCCTGAATATACTTCATGAAACGATGGCATTTACCACAGCGGGAAAGGGGTTTTCCCGTGGCAGCCAAGGGTGAAAAAGAAACTTCCATCAGTTCATCCATACCTGCAAAAGAAATAATCACATTTATATTAGAATTCTAGTTCTTAAGAGGAAACCTGAACAAAATCATCTACAAGACCTATCAAGAAGTCAGAATTATTTTATTCACAATGCCCTTCCTTGTTCATGAAGGCATTTTAAATACACACTGTTTTGCAGTGAGTGTGCACAAACATTAGGTTCAGTCAGTCTCAAGATTTCAAAAACTCACCACTACACAGACACAAAATAAATTTGCAGTAGAGTTTTAGAGACAGGATTCAGTTCATTTCCCTTTGGAGAGCAGCTTACTTTGAAACTTCCAGTCCTGGCATGACTTTTCAGAAAGCCTAAAACTTTGAAAGGAACCTAATACGTAAGTATTTTCTATGCAACAATTAAATAATTGTAGGGAACTCTGAATGTAAAAAGTTTTACCTGCAATAGAATCCACAAAATAGTGAAATTTCCTTTTGAAAATGTCAAGGGTGTGCTCCAGGACCTGATGATAATTTGCTTTACCCAGAGCTATTAAGTTCAGTTGCTTCTCTACAGCACTGCGGATCGTAGGGAGAACTAATTCTGCATCTAACAGAAAACCAAAGACAGCAGCAATGCAAGGTCAAAAATGGAGGTAGGAAACTGTCATCAAAATAAACACACGAGTTTTAATTATTATAGTCTTTGGTTAGTAATACTTTCCGGGATACATCATTTTGAGACAGAAATGCTACTTACACACTGACAACAGCCCTTGAGATAGCGAAGGTAAAAGAAGGCAAGAGGATGGAAAGGGAAGAGTATTTAACTGACCTATTTTGTAATAACCATGAACCAGAACAATGCCAAGGTTTGTAGGCTTTAGTCTCCGACCACTCTCCACTGTGACATAGTTTCGCTGGCAAATGTTGTTAATGTGGACTGGAATACTGGCATCAGTTCCTGGCACATAAAGGAAAACAATAGATCCATCTTGAACAAAACAGAGTTGTCATCAAATTACTCACTTCTGACTTCTCCAGTGTAATGTCAAATTGTAGGGCTCCTAAGATGGCTTAAAATTCAGATACCTTCTTACTGTTACCCAACTTCCAGTGCGTAGCCACTCTCTCTCCAGTAACCCTGATGTTCCTTTGCAGTTCTTAGAAGTCTGAAACATATGTCTTAACCTTAATCCTTTCGTTTCTTCCAAAGAATTACTATTGGGAAGACACTTATTCCCACAATCATTTATTCTAGAAAAACACAGTGGAGTAAGAGGCTATGTTTGCTCTAACCGGACAAACTTTATAAAAATACCTCTAAAGGAAACAAGTCAGATTGATGAAGAAAAGTAGCATTGTGGTAAATTGTGTAATAAGATATAGAAGGATTACTGAAGTCAGCAAAGCTGAAGCAAGCTGTAAAGACAAGAAATCATTCCTAAGAATGGGGAGGTCCTTCCTTCCACACATGAGCTCTTTCTGACAGAACTCACAAGGATTTGTTTTGAAAGGAACTGCTTTGGCCAGAAACCTTTGGCCAGAAACTACTGCAAATAAGGATAAGAAAGAGAAAGGAGTGTGGGGGAAGAAACAATCTACCATCTGCTGAGAGGAGCTACAGGCACTGTGGTTTGAAGAGGAAGAGATTTTCACTGCACCTACCCAAATGTATGCTGAGAGGTCATTACTGACAGGGTGCAGAGGAGCGATTCAGACTCTTTGCACTCTTGGTGGATGTGTTACAGGATAATGTAAATTTAACAAGTTCCTACCAATGCCATGCTTTTCCATCAGAGTGATCAGTTCTGCTTCTGTCAGGTAATCAGGGGGACAGGTTTGCTTTTCCAGCAACCTTATTTCACCAATTGGAAAAAGATCTCCTTTCTCACAGTGGGGAAGGCTCTCTTCGACTGGGATGCTGTGCCACGGCATAATTTCTGTGAAACCTGGAGGTAAAGAAAGAAACAAACAAAAGCAATAAGAGCTTATCTCCACAGCTTTCAGAAGGTCAAGGTATATGTTTCCAGTTTTAACATGGGCTGCATTTCACAGATCAAAGTTAAGACGCATCTGCCATACCAGGCAGAAAATATGTGAGGCCGGGAACGCTGAGGAAATACAGCATCTCAAGACAGTATCTCTCACTACACCACATCAGATATATTTTTTGCATAACTTGAATCAGTCTGATGACTGAAAAAAGCAAACACTTTCCATGAAGGAAAGCACAGTGCCAGAATGGTGGGAAGAGTTTCTTAAAAAGGAAACACAGATAGGAAGTCATATTAATTCAATTAGGACTATTAGGCCAGTTTACCATAAAAATCTCAGTAGTAGTGTTACATTCTTTTTAGAGAGGCCCAAGAAAAAAATCTGCCTTTGCGTAATTTATCTCCCACAAGGCATTTACTGTCTGCAAAAAGACAGCTCTTCACACTGGCAAATGTGGCATTAAATCTTTGATATTACTACATGAAAAATAAGACTTTTCCTATCATAATTGCAGTATGGAAACGAAGACAAGATTTGGTCTCTGGTTTTGACAGATCAAAAAATGTCTTCAAAATTACACTTGTCCCCAACGCTTCACTTTTATATACCTTCAGTGTATTAATGGGAAAAAAAAATTAAATCTGTAGCCAACTATTTATTCCTGATTAGTTTTACCTGGTGAAGTTACCACCTTTCCAACACAGGTGAATCGTTCAGGGCCAATACTGAAGGAAATGGTGGTCTGCAGGTACTTGCAGTCAGCACTGACAGTGGCAATGAAGTGCCGAGTTATGTACTCATAGAGTCGCCAACCGTCTCCACCTGGGGATTAACAACACCTCAGCCATGGAACTCCAGTCCTGCAGATTTATATAAAATCTACTCTAAAAAGAACCAGTTTCCCACAGGTATCACAGGAAAAACTGGTACCTAAAATAAAGTAACATTCAAAAGTCTGTCCAGTTCCCCTTTAAAATTTCCTGCCTATGTCACAGACAGGAGCTGCAGAGGCACTGGCAGAAGAACTGCCAAATTAGCCAGCCCCTCTCCCAGTTTTGTGATGTGTTTGAATGAGACGGCAAAGTAGGAAAGACTTTTCTATTTTTGCTAAAATAAAGACATATGAACAAAACCAAAATTATCTACTGCTTAGTGCCCCTGGAGACCACATTCTAATCTAAATCATAAAATGTGATTCTGGTGGCAACTGCCACTCTGGGCAGCTTAAAGAGATCACTCTAAAATAATACTTATCAACACTAACACACATTAATTTGCAAAACAAAGTTTCATTATTCACAATCTGCATATAGGAAGTGGAATATTTGAAAGTTTATACTGCTATGAACAGCTCCTAGTTCCTAGCCCTGTGCTTTGCATATTTTGTCTTGTTGTGTATAAAGAAAAATGGCCATTCAGTAGCTCAAACAATTACTCAAAATTTTAAAGCATTTATTTTTTATCAGAGATAATTTCGCCATAGGTATCCGTTTTCTACAACAATCTTAGCTATTCTTAATAAACAATACAATTCATTTGCTACACTTCCTTAGAACCTTAAAATCCTCTTTCGAGGGAGCACAGAGTACAAAAAGTCAAATGTTTTATTTTAATATAAAACACACAAACCATACAGACTAAATTAAAATGCAGTTGAAGTTTGGCTTACAAGCACAAAAATACAGTAATATTTCAGTACTTGGAAGCCACTATTCTGGGGCAAATTTCCCCTAGAAAAATAGGCATTAAGTTGTTTTTTTCTTAGCAATAGTATAGTCCTGAGGATCAATTACCAAAGAGCAGAGCAACTCTGAACTGTCACTGGAAGTTTCACTGAGGATCAAGTTTGCTCTCTCTTCATTTCCTGCCATTCAAAGAATTGTATTTTCTGTTGAAACTCAGTGATTTTCAAACTGGCACCTACACCTCAAGGAACTAATTTCTTCACACAGTGTCCCAACACTACTGAATTTGCCTGTACCTAATTCTGTTTCTGTTGCAGCTCTCATCGGGGTGATGGGAGGATGGTCTCCTGCATCATGGCCTTTCCTTGGACGATTAATGCCTTCTGATAGCAATGCATTTACCTGGGTGAAGAAAGAAATTGCTTACGCAGATTCAATCCATAACAATACAACATCCATAAACAAAAGCAACTAGAAATATTTATCGTTTCCAAAGGCCTACAGGTTTTAATACACCAAATAAGGTATATTCTAAACACTAGCAAATGATGCTACAGGTTTTGCTTCATGTACTCACAGTTTCTGCCCAGTAAGGATTATTGGCTTGTTGTCTGAGACATCCTTTCAAGTCAAAGTTTTCTGGGTAATGTGTGGTTTCTGTTCGAGGGTAGCTAATATAACCCTGAGTATAAAGACGCTCCGCTATTTGCATGGCATGTTGTGGACCCATTCCTAAGATGGGATAGGACAAAACAAAAATCATCTACACATTCACTGTGATTATGGTTTGCTTCATCTGAAAATATACCTTATCCAAGCACCCCAGTAAATCACAGTTTGTCCTTTCTGTATTCCGTCACCTTGATCTTCCCACATGTTTCATTTCTGACAAGTTTTCTAAACTTGATCTTTCTCCCAAAATCATAGAATCATAGAATCAGCTGAGTT
>VZRE01008663.1:38671-61958 GCA_013396775.1 Cephalopterus ornatus | reverse complement strand
TCCCAGATGGAGGCACGCAGTGCTGCCCGGACCAGAAGGGCAGCATCTCAAATCCTGTAAGAGGCTGTAGTTAATCTTTACACTGCTTCCTTGGGGAGGGAAGAAACATCCTTCGTCAGAAATTAAGGTTTCATGAGGAAGTGGTTGATGGAGAAAAACGAGAGGGCCAAATCCATGTGCAGGAACATCTTTAAAGCAGGAAATGGCCATCTTCAGCATAGGTATAGATGCACTGGCTAGATGTGCTAGAGCGTGAAATAGAGTGAGAAAATGCATGGAATAAGCAGTTTTCACCTTCTTGCTGTGTTTGTGAGCACCCCCATCGTATCAGACAGGGTTGGGTGGCCCTTCTTTTGGAGAAAAGGTAGCAAATTACTTCACATTTAAATGGGATTAAGAATATGCCCTGTGCTGGAATTACACAGCACCTGGGGAGCCGAGACTCTCTACAGGGTCATTAAGAAGCCATTAAGAAAAGAAAGCCTGTGGCTGACATTAAGCAGAGGTCTGTACCTACATCAGAGAATGTCCAAAGTGGAAATCCAAAAATTAAAATGAAATCTTGAAAATACAATGATTTTCATTTTTACTGTGAGGCCTGTAACATTACAGAATGTAAATTTAAAAAAAAAAAAAAAGAAAAAAGAAAAAAAAGTGAGATCGATGAGAGTGTATCCTCAGAAACTCCAAAAGCAATATCTGAAATTTTGAATTTCAAGTATCTATGAACATTGTTCACAAGCATATGAATTCATTATATTAACAGTTGTGTTGATTTAGCTGTGATACAAGACACAAGGGTGAAAGCACGCAAGGTTTGCCAGGATAGGCAATATTTTTTATTACATTAGAACCTGAAGAAGGGCATATGTGTCTATAAGAGTGCCTCTTTTGTCCAAGTATGATACTCAATTTAACAAGGGACGTTATCTTTCCTAATAAACCTTGCCTTACTCTTACTACAGAGTTTTCCTTTTGCCAGACTTGCTTATAATTTAAAAAAAAAAAAATCAAAAAGCTGTTTGTGTACAACATTAATAGTATCTCAAAAGGCAGGCAGCAAGGAGGGGAGGATGTTCTTCTGATATAACATCTTTTTCTCTTAAGAAACCATCACAAGTAATTTATTAGCAATGGATTTTTCTGGACTGAAACTGCTGGAAACAAAGTAAAACAATAGCTTGAGAGTACAGCATGTTGTTCATGTGTTTGCCATATGTCTATGTCGCAAGCACGGCCAGATCCACACAGTGATTCAATATTGAAAGAGTATTATTCAACTTTTACTGAAATTCACTGTGATTTCATCAGTAAAATGGGTTTCTGTAATCCAGATGGGATCAGTGTCATAGCTTAATAACAGAGGCAGCCCTGGAAATTGAGGTGATTATCAATGTCTGGGCCACCCACCCTGTGCCGTTCATGGGAATCTGCCGAACAGAACAGGAAGAGAAACTGGCATCTACTGTGTATCAGCAGCAGAGACATTTGGTTACTTTATTTATTGATCTATTTATTGATTTATTATGTGGGTGGGGCCTTCGGGAAAGAAAGCTGCCTTTTAAAGCCTGTATCTATAAAATCAGCATGTGAGGATAGTTAGTGTTCTGTGAACATTTGTTTCAGACACCAAGAGCTTCTGCTGGGTTTTGGGGGGGTTTTTTTCTGGTACAGAATGCAATCCTCCTTTTCAAAACTATTGCTGCTCTGGAAAAAAAAAAGGCAGAATGTGCTTTGTTTATCCATTCTGAGCAACTCACATATTGTATTTGGGTGCAAGTGGTTAAGAGTGATATACATACAACATCTTCAGAAGCGTTTAGTCTTTACAGTCTGGAGAACTTCCTTAAAAAAATTCTCAAGTTTTAATTAAAACTGTAGTCTGTGGGCTGTACTACATTGTTTCGCTATAAAACAGCACCAGAAAACTGATTGGAAGAAACACTTTTAGCACTCAAGTGGAGTTAATGTAAACTATCAAAACTGGTGACACAGTTAAACATGAAATTGCCCTTTCCCTAGAAAAGCAGTGCGTCTCAGTGGCTCACATCTCAAAGCAGTATGTCTCAAAAATACAGATCTACAGCAGCTGTGGTGCTGTGGGAGAACCTGGTGAGGGGGAAATGCACACAGATCACTGCTGAGTGCAGCAGGGGCCACACACTCTCCAGAGCCACATTTGCATCATACACCAGAATTGCAGAGGAGAAAGAAGAAATGGGGTGGGCCTTAGTTTTGACCTCTGATGGGCACATGTGGCACAAGCCATGTGGCAGTGAGAAGTTTTAGGATCATTAGGAATAAGAGAGGCCAGGAATGAGCTTTTAGAAGAACTCCACAAGCCTGCAGACCTGTGGAAAATCAATGGGACAGACAGCAAAAACTGAAATGTTTATAGATTTTGATTGCTCTTAAAGCACAGGAGCCAGAAACAAATTACTCACCTGTTGCTGCTTTCTCAATTTCCCCTCCACAGAAACTTCATCCACTCGTCCTTGGGCATTAGGCATTTTCCTCATGAGCTGATTTCCAAATTCACGCCTACATCTTCTGCTCTTCTAGGTCTTTGTTCTTGTCCCTCAACTGTAGCACACTGACACATTCCTAACATTTCTGTCTCCAGATTTCATTCTTAGGTTGTCTTGCTGGAGGTTATGTTCAAACATCTTGCAGACACAACTCCAAGCTACCAGGTCCACTTCTATAAATCTGTCATCCCTTTCCCTAGACAACTCTTGTCTCCAGGTTCCCCCCTTCTTCTCCTAGGTGCTTTCCTAATATGCATACCTTTATTCAGCACAACACTTTCTTTCCATGTGAACCAGATATTTTTCCACTGTAAAATACAGGAGAGAAGAGAGAAGCAAGGAGAGACAGGCCCTTGGCTGATGTTACAAAGTGTTTGATTCTTGCTAGGAAAAGAGGTTTAATTTATCTTCATCTTAAAGGTCCTTACTCTTCCCATCAGTCCCAGCTAAGGACCAAAACAAATTAAGGGAGTCAAGAAACAATTCACAGCATGAACTACCTGTGTACCTGAAATCAATGAAAGAATCAGACACAGACCAAGCCGTAGCAAATCCTGAAGAGCTCACTGTGATGAGCTCCTTCAGTTGTTTAAGTTGAGTTGGAATCTTCACTGTAAAATATCAGGGAATCAGTACTTATATGTTTTAAGCAGGTATCATGTGCTCAGGTGGCTTGAAATAGCTCAAGTTGCAAATTTTGCTTGTAACTTTTACAAGGACTCAGAACTCCATTTACATTTTTAGGAAGTCTGCCCTGGACTCAACAATTCAAAGCGATTTAGATTGAAGAATGCTCTATAAAATGGTGCGGTGCAGTCTGTGTGTGACTGTCTGGCTGTGCTGCTGAGGGTGGCATAAACCCTGGCCCCATGGCCTTAGTGATCTCTGACTGTACCCAGAAAGCTTCCAGGCAACTTGCAGCTGCTGCTCTGCCAGGGAAATCCTCCCTCTGGCTGCTAATGCTGAAATTCAGTTCCTTTTTCAGACTTCTTTTCTTTCTCCCACTGGCCTGTGCGCTCAGGTCCCTCTGTCACTGTTCTCCTGTGTGTGAGGGAGAATACTATTTTGGTGATATCTGAAATATCCATTCTGTCTGAAGTGAAGTGTATGACCACGGTCTGAAATCATCAGTGCTGCTAAGCACAGGCTGGAGAGTAGGGAGTGGAGTGGACTGGAAAGGAGATGCAGGTAAAAGCCCAAGCTAGAATAAAAAGAGAGCATAAATGCTCAGTTACCTTCTCGCTCTACGCCTTAATGTCCAAAACCAGACAAACTAGGAAATCTGAGTGACAAATTAAAATGGCTGTATCTGCTGTAAATATTAGACAAAGAAAAATATCTGTATCTGTAACAAGCAGGGCAATATAACCACTTTTGATCAGTGAGAAGGTATATAACCTTCTTTCATGTTCTTCAAAGGCAAAAATACCTTCTATTTACCTAATGTCACTTATATCATTGTTTGCTCTACCAGAGCAAGGTCTAGAAGCGTTTCTGCTTGCGTGGAGCACAGTGAAAAAGAGAAGAGCCCATAAAGCACTCAGATGACCTGACCCCCAGCCATATGTTAGCCCGTGGGTAGGAACAGAACAACACAGGGGATTTAGACTGAAGTCTGCGAGCAGAGCAGACATAAACCAGAACCAGGTGTGCCCCGATGGGCTGATCTCCTGTAGTGTTGATCCTTCCTCAGTACTGTGTTGACATCAGTGGGCCCTTGGTGTGAGCATGCCCAGTCGGCTGTTTCGGAAGTTACTGGTGTGGACGGCGTGCTGTTGAGAGGTGTACGAAAGGCCGGACTTCCCGCTGGATTTTCAGACCTTCCAGCTAAGTGTGGAGCTGCAATGTGCTGTGGTCTATGTATGGCTGAGGTCAGAACAAACATCACCATCTGTGATGACTTTACCTNCCTTTTATTGCTTTTTATTGTTAATCCCCTGAGAAAAAAAAGAGGTGTGGTTTTTGGTTTTTTTTTGGTTTTTTTTTTTTTTTTTTCATTACTCCTTTAAATAAAAAACACAGTATATACTTTTGGATAGAGTAGCTGAATGAGTGAACAAAGCTTACAGTGCCATTAGAAAAAATAAAACGGGGGAATAAAATAGTAGCCAAACCTGGCAGGGTTTTATTTTGTGGTCGTAGTGCGCCCCCGAGGTATCTGTTCATACAGCTGCATGGTTCCCCATAATTTTTAAACTTTTTTATTCCTAAAGCAGTGCACATAAAGCCTAAAGATCTAATCTGTTCTCGGAACCCTGGCTTCTTCTGCTTTCTGTCCAGTCCGGTGTGCTCCTGAGCAACCCCCGTTCCTGCAGGTTTCAGCAGCTCACAGTTGTTTTTCTCCAGGCGCAGGCTTCGCTTCCACGCTCTCGCAGCACCGCTCGGTGGCGAGGCCAGCTCTTGCTTTGCTGCTTCTGGGGAGGCAGCTGCAGGCGCCAGGCGACGCTTCTGTTTGTCAGTATGACACACGGAGGAGTGTCATACTCTGCCGCATCCCCCTCCTCTACCCCGCTCAGATCCCTGCAGAGCGCATCCTTGCTGCGCCTGTACCTGTCCCAGGAGTGGGGTCAATCTGCACCTCCTTCCCAGAACGTGGGGCAGTGGTCCTGGCCTACATCAGCATTTAAGAGCTGATATTTTGATCTCTTACTTTCTATAGTAGCAGTTCAATGTTGAGTAAGAGGTGTGATTAACTCAGCCAAGTCATTTACCTGCAAGAAACCTCTGCTGCTTAAAAAAACCTGTTAGGACTGAGCGTCTAAATAAGATGGATTGCAACACTATACTTTTGCTTGAAACACAATATCCATTATCAGAAGATTTCTGGGTTTATGCTGATCCATTCTGTCTCAGGAGGGATTGAGCCAAAGCCCAGTGAGGTCACTGGAAATCTTTCTTCTGCCTTGCTTTCCGTGTTGACAGATCAGTACTTTCTAAAGCACACTTGTAGAAGTTAGCCTAGCCTGCACAGGGGAATTCAAGCAGCTATAATCTTACTACAGGCTGCATCTTTTTTCTTCAAGAAGTTATTTTGGGCTGTACAATCTGCAGGGAAAGGATTGAATTTTCCAGCTCTTGCAGTGTTAACATATTCTGAGCCATTAAACAGCAGTAACACTAACCAGCCATCCCTATGCCTGCAGTAAGTCTTCCAAGAAAGTGGCTTCACATCTTAGTATCTCTGATGTGGGATAAATGTTCTTGCCTCCATGGAGGGACACTTTGCCCCAGAGGCCTTAATGATCACATCAGACCACCTACTGAGCCCTATGCCGGCACCGCTTCTTAGCCTGGATCACTCCCCTTCCATTGCTCCACTTCAGGCACCAGATTCATCCATCTCCCCCCCTCTCCCACACCCCAAACAGGCTTTAGTCTACATCAAAGCAAAGTATCTTTTGACTTCTTCCTTTCCTTTACTAATGTGTTTTTACTGTTATTTCTTTCCACTAGCTACTATTAAATTCTAGGTCAGAGTACATTTGAGGACAGTGAGAAGAACTTTGATGTCCATTTATTTAATTTTCATTGACCTACTCACTGGAGATTATTTTCCCCACACAAACTCACGCCGTGCTAGCAGTGTAGCAAGGTCCAGCCGTGGGAGGACATCTCCTCCTGGGCCACAGCATTTCAGTGAGGTCTCTCACTGCACCGAAACAGACCTTTATCATATTGAGAAGTAGCAAGCACAATTGTTGAGGTGCACAGAATTTCCAAAAGGCTCCCTGGGAAAGCCCGGTAGATTTTTAATTTGTTCATAGGGAGTAGCAGCCCTAGTTGCCTCGATACACATCTGGGAGGTACAAACTGCAACAGTTTCTCCTCCAGAAGATTTTACACTGTCCCCTCGTGCTAGCAAAGCTATCAAGGTGGGACTTCGGTGTGCAAAGCTGTGTTTGACCTTGCTCTCCACTCACGTTCTCTGAACCATTCAACTCTGAAGTTTGCAGAGCAGTGGAGGGAAGAGAAGGGGAGAGAGGAATGTAATAGCCCTCTTGGGCCAGCTGCCTTTCCTGTGTTTTTCTTCACTGAGCAAGTAGCCAGGAACACTTACCAGATTTTTTTGTTTCATGTAGCTTTCTTTCTTGGCAACAATAATAAAAAGCCCCACACAAAATCAACCAATCAGCCAACCAACCAAAACCCAAAAAACTGCCCAAACCAAACCAACCAAAAAAAAAACCAAACAAAAACACCCCAAAAAATACCCCTAACCAAACAAGCAAGCAAACAATAAAACCCAACCAAGCAAAACCCCAAAGCAAGCAAGCAAGCACCCAATCAAAATCACCAAAAACAAAACCCCAAAACATTGCGGAGAGGCAGAATTGGTTTACAGATGTTTCTCTTTTTTCTTTTTTTGTCTGAATTCCTCAGTTTTTCATGACAAATGCCCAAATTCAGTTAGATTTCAAACATCGGAGAGATTTAGGCAATTTTAATTAAAAATATGTCTTATATAACATTTCAGTCACTCTTGTTTTTAGTAATTTCTGAAAGGTTAAAATACACCAAAATCAATGTACGAGACTTTAGTCAGAAGTATATTTTGCTATCACTCTCTCAACTTGTTCAGTAAGCTGAACAGCAATTTCAATGTAGATCACACACACTATTCTGAAACGGGGACCTAAGTGTGTCACTGTGGATGCAGGTATCTAGCTTTAATATCCAAGACTGAAAATGTGGTTTAGAGAGCTCTCCCTATCTTAGAGCTGTCCCAAGGGGTGCAAGGGGCAGCTTACACCAGGTGTCTGCCACGCTCCTGCTGCAGCCACAGACAGTGACTGATGGTCTGTCTCCCTTGGGAACACTCTGGGCTGTAATGCTGAGCTCTGCCTTGGGCTCCAGAAACCCATATGTACCAAGATACAGGTGCTGTGGCTTAGAGACGGTGCATGAGGACTGCAAGTGTGCTCCTAACCAAGAACACACTTTAAAAATGGAAGAGGTGGGGAGGGGAAGACAACTGCCCCTTTACACACGTTATGGTTAATTTGTGACTATTGGAATGCCATCATGTGGAAAGATGAGAGGACAGAGCAGAAGAGTCAGGAGACTATTTGAAGAGTCTCTGTCTTTATTCTGTGTTTTAGGAGGACTGGCTTTTTCTGAAGTGCACACAGCAGTCACTGCAGGGGCAATCCCATCAGCTGCTCCCTCAGCAAGGCGCTCCTCACTCCTGCAGCTCTTTCACGCAGCCGTCACATACCAGGTATCGCAAATTTGTTTTACAGGCAAGCTGCCATATCACATTCTTCTCTCGTGGGTGGTCCTGGAGACAAGTAGAGCCCTGTCTGTATTACCAGTCATGATAACAGACTGTTTACAATGTTAGGATCCAGTGGTTCAGGTTTTTTCCCTTGCTGTAAATTACCCGTCTAGAGACAGATTTAAGCTCCAATCTTTGTGAAAGTAATCTTTACTTTCACATCCTACTGATGTAATCCATTGAAGGAGTAAAACATATTGTTAAAAGCAATCCTACACTGCATAATTTCCATTTCCCTTAGTCTAATAGTCTTGCAGACTGACTAACCAAATTTCCTTCTGGAGTGATTTTCTTCTTTGCCTGAACATGTGACTAGTGCAACAACTGAAATCTCTGTGAGACAAAGATTTGCTGTTGCATCCCATAACTGTAAATAGTTTTAGCTTTACTCAAAAACCAGTGATTTTGGGAGAAAAACAAACAGAAAAATGGTCAAAAGTAAAAAAAAAAAAACAGACCAACCCACACTCAACTCTGCACTGGCCCCACACATTCAACCCCATTAGTGAACACTTGCATTGTGATACCTGAAAGAAACCTGAAGGTCAAAAAGATCAGATTTTCTCCAAACTGGGGCCATTATTGAAGACCAAATTCAAGGTAACCAAAACCACGAGCACTGTGGCATCACACCAGGCACAGGCATACACACAGTGTGTGGACAGTTGCTGAAGCAGCTGAAGAAGGACAAAGCTTGACCAGATGGAGCTTTTCTTTCACAGAATTTCCCAGCATCCTTGTCACTTGGGACATAGAAAAAGGGATCAAGTGCCCCCTCAGGAAGTCGGTGGATTACACCAAGCTGAGTGGTACAGTTGACACACTTTCCCATCAGAAGCCCAGTTGGAGTCAGGGTATAAGAGCATAAGCACAGCAGAGTTTGGCTCTGGGTGAATAGCCATCATTTTTGTTACTCAATTTGAAGACACTCAACTTTCTGAGCCATGGGACTCCTTAGCAGGCCCAGGCTCCTTGCAGGCTGGGGCTGAGGAGATGTGAACAGTGCTTGTCTTGAGATCATCCTCCTTCCTCTTGGTGGCCTGGGGCAGGGGTTTCATCTCTCTGCACCTCCTCTTCCCGCTCCGTACACAGGGGTAATGCTGAATCCTTCCACAAAGAGAATGTAGACATTTTTATTGTAATTAGCAGTGTTTTGTCACAAAAGAGGAAATCCCATGCTATGGGTGCTGTGGGGGAAATAGAAGGTCTGACCTTTTGGTCTGCTCCTCCATCTTCTCCCCAGACAGATAGTACTGGGAAAAACTCTGACATCTTCCCCCTCTGTTTCCATTTTCCCACCAACCAGGTCCAAGTTTAGCAGGTAGAACAGATGATACGACTTTTGAGTTGTTTGTTTAGCACTCACAGAAAACACATGCCTACAAAATGAAGATGAAGTCATGATCACTTCTCTTTCAAACTTACACACTGATGGCTGATCTAATAACCAACTTCCTTGAAGAGCCAAAGGAGAAGAAACCTTTTTTTGCAGCCTTAGGTTAATGCACCATCGGAGAGAGCACCCTGAAGATTGCAAGTCAACAAGATCCCAACCTAATATGGTGCAAATAGAATCACACCCCGCTCCTGGCCCTGCTCAGGACACCCCCATGACTCACACCGTGTGCCTGAGCCAAAAGGTCAAAACACGGCTACTTTAACAGACTGACCACACAAGAGCAGTGAGTAACAAGATCCTCCTGCTCGTCACAAGAAATAAACCTACACTGAGCTGATTGCTCAGCTTCCTACACGACAGCCAACAGAGTGCACAACCGATAAACCAACACGACACAAGAAATGTGGAACTGTCCCCTGTCATAGATTACAGGATGTGCAAAACTCATAAAGCAAGCCTCACTAAGCTCTGCCTGTGCCAATGGCACTTGGTGTTACCAGGGTCTCTGTGTGTCAGACAAACTGCTTTTGGTCTCCAGTGACAAACATACGATCTTTGGTCACTGTGGGAGGGGTGGAAGGGTGTTCTTTGACATGAGTTGGGTAACTCACACGAAAACAAGAAAGAAAACAAGGGAGTCTGTGGCTATACTGTGTGGGCTCACGACAAGCTGCAGGCGAGGGAGTCCTCAGGTTGTTGCTGCTGCCACTGAACCTCCAAGTGATCCCCACTGACTCAAGAAGAGTGGGAGCAGCCGCTGCTCTGCAGGATTTGCTTCACCCCGTTGGGACTACTCACACAGGTGAATCAAACGTGCAAAGGGCTGCCTGTGAGCAAGTCCTCAGTATGTGTCTGGAGCGGATAAACCAGGTGAAAAGACATGCGCTGCATTTTGTATGGTACCTGAGAATGTATTGACTTAGAATATATTGACTTACTGAGAATGTATTGACTGAGCACATGCACATACAGAGAAATGGGCACTTCTACTGATGACAAACACAAACTCTGCATTACGCACTCGGCCCCCCAGTTCAAGGTGTACTTCAGCCAGGGACTTCAGCAGCTTTTGGTCCACACGTAATATGTATCATATACTATGTTCCGTATTTATTTGCTGCAGAGCTGCACAAATACCACACTTAGAAGAATACAGTTTAACCACCTGAAAGCATGGTCTTTATGGAGTGATGAACAAATAATTTCTATTCCTTGCTTTTGAAACCACAAATACTGAAATGTCCAGCACAGATATATCATTTTTACTTCCAGATGTTTTCTATGTTGGGTGATAATAATCAGTAATAATTTTATTTGTAGTTCTGACATGAAAGAACATAAGCGTATCAGCAGTTTCATTGAGTTCAATGGCAGAACTAGTTCATGGCAGCCCATGAGAATAAAGTGATTTTTTGTCACTGTTTGCAGATCTGGGTCAAATCTGATTATGCTGCAGGAAAGATATATATCATTTTATGTATTGCAATTTTTTGTTATCTCAGTTCAGAGGTCTCAGCTCAATCCCTAATTGTTCTTTTGAGATTTACTACAAGAGGTGTAGGAGGCATATGCAGAAAATTGGGACCTAATGATGCTATAGTATAAGTCTATGTTGCCTACAGATGTTGCCCACTAGCTTCAATTCAGCAGATAGCTATTTCGGGAGGCAGTAAGATACATTTTATGATTTCTCACCCTTCTGTGTGGCAAAGGTTACAAAGACTTTTCTTGGTGTTGGTGGTGCCGTGTCCGACCCCCCCAGGATGGGGTTTGCCCTCCTGGCTGCCCGGGCACACTGCTGACCCACCCCGAGCTGCTGCCACAGCACCCCCAGATCCCTCGGGAGGGCTGCTCCCACACACCGCTCTCCCAGGTTACACTCGTGCCCAGCAGTGCCCCGTCCCCGGGCAGGATCCAGCACCGATCTTCTTACACTTCACGCCGTGGATGATCGCCCAGGGCTCCAACCTGCCCAGATCCCTGCAGAGGGTCACCAGCACCTTCCAGTGCGGTATCATCGGCGCACTTGCCAATGGCGCACTCAGCTCCTGCCTCCAGCTCAGGGATAAACGTGTTGAACAGAACTGGTCCTGGGACTGAGCCCCGAGGAACACCGCTGGGGACTGCTCACCAGCAACTGTGCACCTGAGCATCTCACAGCTGCACAACCTGTGCAGAAGGATGCCCTGAGGGACAGTATCAAAAGCCTTACTAAAATCATGACAATCTACATTCACCACCTTCCCTTCATCCACAAGGCAAGTGACCTTACTGTAGAAGGACACTGAATTACATAGTCAGGGCTTTCCCTCTGCGAGCCCATACTGACTGTGTCTGGTGACTCTATTGTCCTTGAAATGCCCTTCAACAGCACCTGGTTATAATTTCATAGGTGTCCAGTCAAAACGTTTGCCTTTTGGATTCATGCAGGAGTGCAGAAATACCGTGTATCATTTTCCTATGCTCCTGCCTCCCCCATCCCATATCAGATATTGCAGAGCCATTCACAGACTCTGGGTAGAAACATTTTTTTTTTCATTGCAGACCTCCAAAGGTCCTGTGTGTACTTCACATCCTGACAGCTTTCTTTTTTTCTCCTTGCAAATTTTCTTGACTTTTCCAAAGAAACCAAAGACACAAAACACTCACTGAAAGCACGAAAATACGCTGGGAACAAGTTGGAAATAAAGCAAATTACTCTTTTATTAACAAACATCAAATAAGCATAAATATTAGTGGCCACCAAGCTTTTGTTAAAACAGTAATGTAAATTTCTTAGAGCCTATTTATGGCCCACAGAAGTCACCGGAAGAGCTCTAGCAAATTTCATGCTCTTTGAAAAGGGACAGGAGTTAATTTACATAATAGGTTCATTGGATCAAATCACATCACTTCATACATGACTTAGATGGAGCTATGTCTCAAATTCACTTGATTCACACACACAGACACTCTGTAAAGTGCATCTTGCTGGGGTTTCTCACTGCACATTTTCTGAAAAGAATGACTCTGTTAGGGGTTTCTCCACCAGATAGCTGGAAAATGCATGCAGGACTGCTTCTTGAAGTCTGTCGCTGTGGATTACCCACAAAGGGATGAAGTGCAGGACACGGGCCTTCAGAATAACCAAGCAAAAACAATACAAAGGCAAAAGGTTATAGAAAACTCTTGAAAGAAATTAACTGAGTGTTCAGAAAGGCCATAGAAAGCAGTAAATGCAAAAAAACTTTTACTTCAGGCTTTCAGTATGTACATTTCTCTTAGAGTAAAATGTTAATTCCTCTCAATTTTCATCAAAACTGTTCCCTTCCCTTTACTTTCATTTAATGCTAATCATTAACAGCTGCCATGTACAAATATTGATGCCATTGTGTCAGTATGGTATCAGAAGGAAATTATGTCCCTCCTTTTCCCCACTAACAACTTTTGAAACTGCTGGCCAATTCTTGTGAAGGAGTAGAGCTTTGGAGGAAGTGCTTATAAGAGCCTAGAATACAACAAACCAAACTATTAGCATAGAAAGCTAAATTCTTCCACATATGCTCACTAACAAGTGTGAACATGGCCTTAGCAAAAACGGCCAAGTATCATACAACCTAAGGCACAGTGCAGTGGTGGAAAACACAGAAATGAAGTTTTCAAGATATGTTTTCTGCTGGTGCACAGGAGCAACAGCAAGACTGATTCTTTTTCTGCGCTGGAAAAGGTGGCACCTGGCACTGGCCTGAGACAGACACGCAACAAATACTACTGCAGGCTGCACTGAAAGCTCTGACACATTTGTGAACAGGCAGAGATATACACACCCAAGTCCCACTTACTCTAGCTGTTGTTTCATGTGGCTTTCCTCTCTGGGTGACACTTACCACACCAGTCAGACACTTGCACTACTGTTTCTCTTGCAATAAAAAGGGGAGCAAAATGAAACCCACGCCTCCAGTGTTTACCCAGTAGCACAGCCTGCAAATAAGACTTTCAAAGTCCAGTATTTCTGAATTTTAGGTTTATTGGTTTTTGTTCAAAGTTTTTTTCCCCACCATGAAGAGTACGCACATACTAACTTTGTGTTAATGTTGTGTTTCATTTAAGGCTGATTTTGGGAGTTAGATCTTTGAGAAATAGTCAGAAACTTGATAATATTAGATCATTTCTTTGAAATTAAAAAGACAGAAGTCCTACTCAGGAAGAAAAAATGACTGTGTTTCAAAATCATCATTTGACAGTCTTCACATTTTAACACCAATGCTGTAATGGTATTGCAGAATACATTAATATGCTGATAAGTAAAATAGTCTCCTTTCAGGAGATTAGGCAAGAAAAAAAAGGCATTAAACCCAAACGAACCGAGTAAAAAAACCAAACCAAACCCAAAAGAAAACCCTAAAGGTAAAAGGTAGCCAAGAATGAAAAAAGACAACATAAAGCAACCAGTGTACCATATCACTTTGAAATTATGTTACGTAAACTTTTTTGAGGAACTGAAACTGTCTGATTTGAATATAGTTCAAATTTTGAGTAATGAGAAACTTACATTACAAAGAGAAAAAGGAAATAGAAGACTAGACTTTCTTACCAAAAAAACTAGCTTTTTTTTTTTTTTTTTAACCAATCTAAACTTCAGCTATGTTCAAGCAAATACTGTTAGAATTTTTCAGTTGAAGCAAGCTTGAGCTGAGCAAGTTGCTTCTGGAGTTTCATTCAAAGTCATTCATTCCTCATTTTTGTAAGTCCTGGGATTTAAATTCAGAGCAAAAATTTGAAGTGAAGTCTATGAAGTCAGGCAACTAACCCACCTACCAGAAATTGTATTCTTGGTTCCATAAGCAAAATCTGGCACTTTTGTGCCTCTACAGTTTTAAGGAAACCAGCAAAGTGAGCTAATAAACATCATCACCTCCCAGAATGAGGACAGATGGTGAGCACTGGTGTAATACTGTTTAATCAAAGGCAAAACTATTCCAATTATCAGGCACACTCTCAGCTGGATATCATTTACGTAGCTTCACTGGTTCTTACTTCTGAGCCAGTTCTAATTTACACAAGTTCACTGTTTCAGTGGAGCAACACTGTTTTGTGTCCCGAAAACCTGACCTTTTTTCCCTGACACAGAGTTTTGGTAAACACTTGGTGGGGGTTTCTTTGTAAGGCAGTGTGAAAGACTGACCTTAGAAGCCGAGTGTATTGTATATAATAGACAAGGGAAAGTACCCAGACCAGAGGATGGATTCAGAATTAGATGCTTCTGTCTGAAATTTAAACAGTTACTTTCAGTTTACATTTGACACTATTACAGTAAAAGAGTGCGTAAGTGGAGAACAACATTTTTTTCCCCGCAGAAGGCATAGTTCTGCTATTATACTGTAGATTACACTTTCAAAAGGCCTCCTTTTTACAGTTCAGTTTGGCCTAAACCAGCTAGGAATAATGTCATCATAAGAGAAATTTAAATGCCCACTGCAATCAGAACCATGGGGATATTGTACATGCTATTGCATGTCTAACAGAGAAGAAAAACCACCATCAGAGGAAAGATTTTATGCTCCTCAGTAATTGGTTGATGCCCTTTGTTCATTACCCAGCACATTCTTTTTCCTGCCCTGTGCATCTGTTGTTTTAGCTTCCCCCTTCACAATCCCCGGTGCTAATCACTGAACCCAGTTCATTTCGCAACAACCAGGAAAACGAAACCAAACAAAACAATTAAACGGCAAGAGGTAATTTTGTTGCCAGAACTGAGAGCATGCCCTGGCCCCTAACACGCAGTGGTTAACCACGTTTTCCAGAAGATCAACCTGAAGACCCTAACTTCTGGTTTAAGGACCCCATGTCTAAAATACACGTTGTATTAAAAGGAGAAAAGGGATCCTTAACTGCATATCTGAATTGATCTCTCTGGTTAGTAGTACAGCTGCCACTCTTGAAATAATATGGTGATATATTCAAATGACATTTATTGCCTAATTAGACCCATCACATACCATTTTATTTCTGCAACACCTGGATGCTTTTTCCTGGGCACAGACCTATATTTCATATTTTTCCATCTTGTTCTACCATTTACCGGCAATTTGTGGGAGTTCCTATCATTTACTCGCGCAACACTAACAGCAGTAGAAAAAATCTTACTGACTGACAGACTGTAAAGCGCAGAAGTTGATAATGAAAAAGAATAACACCCCTGAATATATACAAGGTAGCAGCCAGAAGCTATTCAAAGTTGTATAAAAAATAATTTTTACCTTGGTTCCATCTGTTTCAAAATCATTTTTGTAATCTGTAAGACAAGTATTTTAAGTATTAAATCCCTTCTCCTTCTTTCTGATAGCATGTTTCAATTGATTCTGTTTTATTCACAAGATTTTCCACTTGATCAAGCCCCAGCCATATGTATACAGCTCAAATAGCTAAAATATGATGCATGCAAAATTTTGGAAAACATTTTAGAAATGCTAATGGCCTGCAAACCATCTGAATTGCCAAAAAATTCCAAAGGTTAATCTTCTAAGCAGTGGCATTCTTATGTTTATTCAAAGCTTTTCAAGAGTTTCTGAATTTCATCATTCTTCAGTACAGAATCGTAGCTGTAAGGAGAAAGTCAGCTCCGTTCTTACGTTTTCACTTCAGGCTGTACCTGGATCAGAAGCAGCAGAAAATCATGAAAAGACAGCATTTTTTCTGCTACCAAAAAAGAACTTTAGGATCTTTTAAAATACTAATTATTTGATCATCCAGTCTTATAGCATTATTTTAACAACAGACTCAATCAGGCATCTGATTTTTAAAGTGCGATTAAACCCATTCTTTAGGTGAGAAATCTGTTCCTGTTTGTGCGTTTGAAAAGAAATATTCACAGTAGACCTAAGTCCCGAAGGAAGTCATACTTACACTATGAATCTGCTCAGAATAAGAGCGTGGCCTAACTTATAAAGGCCAGAAACGAAAAGTAGTGCAAACTAATGGTGCAGTTTAATTGAATACTTGTTAATTTATTTTTTTTCACTAGTGTCACTGTGCACAACAGGACAGTAGGAGCAGCGTGGGGTTCACAAAGTGGGTTGGCCACATCAGATTGGGTGAGGGGGAATTGCCAAGTAAAATGGAAACCGTGAGAAAAGGTCCTTCTTTTGCAGTGCTGACAACCACACTGACATCTGTGGGATACCTGGAGGATACCTGGAGCTCAGGCAACACACTGCAAGAAAGTGGTGAACAGGATCCCAGCAGGAATCCAGACAGGGAGGGGAAAAGAGATCCGAAGAAGATTTAAAGGTTATTTGGACCAAACCATGAGGAATGCTGGCTAAGAGAATGCTTTCTGCTTTGTAATCGGGACGAAGGGGAATTCCTTGCGAAAGTCCTGGGAGGAGAGAGTCCACCAAACTTCTACTTTGCTTCAAGTGATATTACATTATTTGCTATCTGAAGTCACTAAGCAGCAGTACAAGTTTGGGATGTAAATTTTGCTAGTGAAAGAAAGACAAACATCTGTTGTTAATTTTCATGTCATGTTTAGACAGACACAAAAGGGGTGAAAGCCAAGGTTGAGATGAACAACAAAGCTCTTCTGCTGCTCATGTTCATGTTAACACGCTGCTTTCAAACAGCAGAGCAATACAAATATTAATCAGTTGGAAAGCACGAAATACTACATGTTCTTGTCAAGCAAGCAGTCAATCAAAATGTGCTTCTTCAGGCCCAGTTCTTTTCCAACTCAATTGAATAGTGAATACACACTGATTGTAGCAGGGGCAGAATCTGTCCCTTGTCCAATGGAATTACAACTCCTCATTGCTGTGTTTTAGAAGTAGAAATCCACAGAATAATCCTACTTCACCTGTGTCTGGTCCGTTAAGGAAACTGCATGAAAGAGGATTATGAAGCATTTCAATGTTGTGAACTGGTCAAGGAAAACAGAAAGGGAAGAACCAAACCTAGACAAAGTGCATAGTTCGTCTGGTTAAACAAATGGCTTTTCCTCAAGACCCAGAAGATTTTGAGGTGTATGTGAAGAGAAATGCTATTTAGCATCAGGTCTTGTTTCTCACTGAAGTCACCAACAATGGTCAGTGCCAACTGCAGGGAACAGAAATACAGACTATTGCTACAGTTCGGGAGTTGGTTTGTTTGTGTTTTGTTTTTGTTTCATTTGTTTCACTATTAAAAGGATGTTTATCTTAAAAAAGAATAGGAAAAAACTTAAACCCCCCACCTTTTCACTGTTTCTTCATGAATCATACTGGATAATGCCAGCCACAGGCTCATTTCACGTTGAATGTAAGAACTGCCTACAGCTGTAAAACAATCAGTAGTGAAAATTAATTCCTTGAGGCCACCTGTTGGATGCAGCTTGTAAAGGAGCAGAAGAGGTGTCATAATAAAGAACCTACTGTACACAGAAACAAGAATACTTTGCAGACTCCTAATTCACTTTTAAAACTCGTTCATGACAAGTGATGTTCAAATGCATCAGGCAGCTTTGGGTAATTTGTTATGACAGATCATTCCTACAAGGGTTTGTTTAATACACTACAGCCATAAAATACTCTTCAACAAACAGACCTTATTGACTCACTAAGAACACCAATATCCAACCCTTTCAGATTGTTTTCAATGTTCTTGTACACTGAATTTTTAGTGACATCAGCTTGTATAACCTTCACCGTTTGACCTGTGGCCTGCTCTGTAATTAAAAACAAACAAACAAACAGGAAAAAACCCCAACCAAACAAAAAACAACCAATACCCCCAAAATAAAACCAGCAAACAAACAAAAAAAAACCCCAACCTTTTTGCATCTACCCAGAAAGAGGGAGAGCTGTAATTAAGTAATGATTACAATCAATGTTGAGAAACAAGTAGATGCCTCATTCAGTAATGTCCACTGTACAAGCAATTGTTTCAACTTTCTTCCATTAAGAAATAACACAGCACAAGCATAACACTCTCAGTCTACCCAGTTTTTTTCAGGGAAATGGGCTGGCAAATACAGTTTGAACTTATGCCCCAAAATCAGTGGAGTTTTTCTTCTGAAATCCAAACAAGATTTGGTCCTTCAGCAAGGTAAAACAAAACAAATGCAGAAATAAACCACACAGGACTTACTCTCCTGGCTATCATAATATTTACTGATGAACACTGTCAGCATAGGTTAGACAAATGAATGTGTGTGCCAGATCCTCTACGTAAGCACAGCTTTGCAGAATGGTTTAGAAGCATTTTGATGAACAAGAGGAGCATTTTAGCAAGTGGAACTTACCTTTTTACACAGGAGGAGAGGAAAACAAGGATGGATGTGATACAGGATTTCCTGCGTTATTTTCGAACAATTCCTGGCCTGCTTTGACATTTGCGATCCCACCGAGTGAACCTTACCCAGGATTTTGCAGCACTAAAAGGCATTTTAGGGAGGGTATAGCTTAAATTTTACAAGGTCAACTTACACTGAAGGAAAAGGGAAATGTGTGTGATTTTTCCAGTGTCATTGCTATGCAGGAGTGGAGCCCAGCTGTACATTACCATTTTTCTCAGCAGTGGATTTATTGCTGTTCATATTTTCAACGAAGTTTCATGAGGAAGTTTCATAGAAGCTCTTATTTACTCACTTTTAAAGGCAAGGCTCTCCTTTAAAGAGGCCCAGTAAGGTCTCTTCTAACTAGATGTTCACGTTGTAAATTCTTGCTACTAGAGCCGCTTTCAAGTTTTATGGGCAACCTGAAATCCAGATGAAGTTTGCTGAAAAAGTGACAGGCAAAGCTTGGAAATGTCAATAGAATATTGGATTGCAGGCTCTCTGCAAGCGGCAGGAATTCAGGTGCACACAGATGGCAGAAAGTATGCTTTGGAGAAACTGCCTCTGCTTCTTTGGACCCTGAGTTCATCGTGCAGTAGACAGAGAGCATTGCCTTGAATAGGAATCACAGTCACTGATTTCCACCCAGAAATTTTGCCTCATCTCTTGATGTGCTTTCTGTAGGAAGAAGGCTTGCACCAGCTCCTGCAGGAGAGCAAGGCTGGCAGAAAGCTGGCTTTGGGTCCAGCAGGCCAATTTGCGACAAAACAGAGCCTTTTTTGAGGACGAGATAAAGTTGTTCCCTCCTAGTTGTTCCTCTTTGCCCCTGAGTAAACTGCAATCTCTACCACCTTGCACTACCCAAGTAACGCAGTTTGACGAAAAAGCAGACACTCTGACTCCAGATCTGAAGTGTGGGTTGCATCTTGTGTGCAATTTTAGAGGACATCTGTCTCCATGACAGAAGAAAGGAGGAAGGAGTGCCCTTTTTCTTGCTCTCTTTCCAAGCTGCATTTCTCTGTATGAAAGGAACAAAACATCCTTTGAACCTTCAACCTATAAAAGCAACTCTAGTGGCAAATGACCCCGTCATGGTCCCGGGCTGGGTGCAACTATAAATAAAAGGACATTGTGAATGTAAATGCAGGGAGTGGAAAAGAACAGAGCAGCAGCTGGAGCAGACACCTACAGCGACCTTCTTATTGAAGAACTCTATAAACAAAAATGAGATGGTCTTAAAAAGTGTAGTGATGTTATGGCCGTCTTTCTTCTGGGCAGTCAGGTGGGCAGCTAAAACTAGAACAACATAAAAATGAGGATCAAACGAACCTCAGATCTGGACTTTCCTTGCAGAAGGATTTGTCTGTACAGAGCTGTACTGCTGCAACCCACCAGTACAGCCAACAAACAAGTACTCCAGATGGCTTTCCTCTGTCTCATTTAAGAATAAACCAATATATTAAAAAACAGTAAAACTCTGATGCTGACAAATGAATTATCCAGGGTTAGCCCCTCAGCAAATTATAACAATTCTGCAAAGGAGAGAGACAGAAATCAATACCCAGTATTTCTTATGTCTCTCCCTCTCTGTGACAAAGATTTATGATGGCCTTTGAGGATGAAGAAAGGATGTGCAGAGCGAGTTGTTTTATGCCAGCCAGTGAACTCACTTTGCTACCTGCTCAGCTCTCGGAGCAGGAAAGACAAGAGGCAGAGGACACAGTACAGCAGATTGGAAACTCAGCTTACAGCAGGTAGGACGGCCAAATGAACCAGCACCTTCACAGGGCTTAGTGAGAGCACAGCACATTTTGTATTCTTCACTATTTCTTTATTCACTACTTTATTCTATATTATCAGGCATAGTTTCTGTGTATTTCCTACATCACCAAATCCAGATTCATTAACTGCATGCTCAGCTAGTCTAAACTGATACAGCCATATTTTTACTGAGGATCACATAGCTTTTTTTTCCTTAAATTAAGATTCGCTTTTATCAAAAAAAAAAAAAAAAAGCAAACAACCAAAAAACAAAAAATCCCTCACAAACCAACCCCAAAATAAAAAACCAAACAAATCCCTACCAAACCCCACAAAACCCAACAGCATATTTTGTGAAGAATTTTATATCTTACAGAAGTGTCTTTTTCTTTTGTTTATTTGGCATTAACAACCAAACGGTCCAGATCCTGGTCATATAAATAGGTCTTAAGGTATAACTCTGCAAACAGGACCTAAGTCTGCCTGTACAGCTTGCTTAAGAAATACAGGCAGAAGAAATAAAAAAGGAGTGCAGTTAATAGCATTCCACCTCTCCTGATCCCCTGGTATTGTGGTTTGATCAATGTTTCACAACCACGGTACCAAGCGTGTTAAAATCTCAGTATATCTGGTGTAATGGTTCCCTCTGCCCTCTGCAGCACTTCCTTTGCTATCTTTTACCTCTTTTTAAAAGAACTTTGCAGTCTGAATGAATGGAAATCTGGTTTTCTATTCCGGTGTGTCTTTAGAGAAATGTTGCTCCTACTGTGGATTTCTGCCTCCTCTGGCTCTCAGTGCTCTTCTCAGGCACGCCTCTGGCCCACGGGACTTTTGGAAGGCCAAACACTGAGATCTTTGAAATTATCCCCGGTTTAGACTCTTTTAATTTACAGAGTTTGGAGTCCAAACTGATGTGACAGCGTGATTAGGCAAATAATACCATCAGTTTGAAGACGAAGGCGCGTCTTGTCCATGTGGTGTCTGACTGACTGCAGAAAAACGCATGTTGTAGATGAAAAAAAAAAAAGGAAAAAAAAATAGGAAAGAAGGGCAACGTGTCCAGTCCTGCAACAAATGCATACAATATTTTTTTCTTTGTATCTTTTTGTGCCGTGCTTTCCTTGCATGTGTGTTCAGGCAGCTGCTTGGAGTGAGATACTTTTTGTTTAGGTAGTTCAGGAAGAAAACATCCCTGAGAGTTACAAAGTTTACAAAACAGTACAATCACTCTTGATTATGTTTCTGCTTCATTTTTGGTTTTTTGTAGTTTAGTTGCTCACAACATCACAGTAAGGTTAACTTTCCTTCCTTCCCAATGACTGCTTAGCTTAAATACCGTAAAGCCTGAGCCTGGACTTTGGAATCTGTGGAACATTTCCAAAATTTTAACATAAGACCACAACCAGGGCTCCCTGCTGGTATTAGTTCCTCCACATCAGACACTCTATGCTTTTTATTGCTGTATTTTTCTCTCCTTCTTTTTCTTTGCGTCATCCATTTGTTGTTGTGTACCCATTTCCAACCTGACACAATAAATAACAGATGACTCGCTCCGGACTTCGGCCAAAACCCACTGAAAACAAAGGAAAGATCTCGCTGGGATTTGCCACCGATTTCAGCAAGCTTTGGGGGAGACTGTGCCCACAGCCAAGTTGAACACAGTGTCAACACCTGCTCGGTGCAGCCTGACCTCCCGGAGTCACGGCACCCACCTCCCTGCACCTCGGGGACACGAGCAGCTCTGCTGCTGCCAGCGAAGCTTCCTCACGTCTGAACAGCCACAGCCCACTTTTCGCACAAGGTGCAGGAGTGTTTGAGTGTTTGCAAGGTGGGCTGTCCAAGCAGCACCTCTCAGGACACAGCCAGTCCTTCATTACCTGCTGCTGCACTTTCAGTGCAGTACGGCCTCAGTTAGGGGGGTGCACAGTGGATGGCCTTGTAATAAATCACAGTGCAGAGGAATTTACAGTACGTCATCTTCCCAGACCTCCAACACTTTTTTTTCCCCTTTATTTAGCTATGTTAGTCTCAGGAAACCATTTTTCTTCTTTGTTTCTTTTTATAATTTACAATGCAAAGAAACTAAAGCTCTTTAGCTGTTTTTTCTTCAGGTTTCTATTATTGTAATTCTCTAACATATAGCTGCAAAGAAGTGCAACAATGGCACCAGAGCTCACCTACTTGCCACAGAAATTATTTTTTTATGGCTGTTTACTTAGAGAGGGACTGTGCCACTTTGTTGTCACAGTTACAGCTTCTTACAGAGATTAAGTCAGGGGTTTTTTGCTTTCCTCCTCAGAGACCCCTCGCTTTCCAAGGGCAAAAAAATCTATCCCTCCCTCCCCCATCCAAAAAAAAAAGGAGGCATATTGGTTGGAATATTTCGGAGTCCAATCCTTGATTTTGATAGCTACAAGTTCAAAAGTTGGAGACTTTTTCACCCATTTCAAGTCTGGCACCTGCCTGATAGATGCACTAGTCTCTCTCAGGTCAGTATCCTGGATGGATGCTCTGTTGGAGTTACCTACTAAGCCTCCTTAAAGGTAAGTCTTTACAACAGAGATGTAGTCTTGGGGTGGGACATACTTTAAGCAAGTGAATCAAGTAATCTGGTGATAGAAGCCACGTATAGAAAGAGAGACACTGTAAAGAATAATCTTCATTATAGCAATCTGTGAAGGTAATGGAGGATTAAACTCATTTGACTCCTAAATAAATTCTAACTCTCAATCTCAGTGAATTTCTACAAGCTATTCCCCGGGGTAAATGGCTAATCTCCTTTGAAGGGAAGAAAGGGAACATTAATTCTAAAGAAACACTATAGAACTGTTTCATCAAGAGCCAAATGTAATTTGAAAACCTAAACAAACAAACCAACAAACAAAACTTTGATTTCAGTTTTAGTCCTGCTTTGCTGTGTTTCAAGCACAGGTTTAAAGGTAACCTTATTTTCCTAAGCATGAACTGCTTGATAGATCCCCCTGATGAATCTCGTGTTACACCTCCTTTGCCAGTATTTACGGATTTTAAGGGCA
>VZRE01008663.1:15835-38616 GCA_013396775.1 Cephalopterus ornatus | reverse complement strand
TTTTTTTTTAATCAAACCCACCATGCTCTTTGAAAGACAGGACATATTTTTAAAGAGACACATGTCTAGAAGGGTTCAAGTGACACAGTAATATAACAAACCCTATTTGGGGTATTGGAGCAATACCTGGGGTGTAGCTGTGGCAATATCCAGGGCCCTGCTGTGCTAGATGCTGCACCAAAGGAAGAGACCTGCAGAATCCCTGTAAAGTCAGCCTGCTAAATGGGAGGATAAATCTGAGATAAATACTTACCAGCTTCAGAGGCTACCCTCTGCAGTGAGTTCTTCTGATCATCACTGCATTTAATCCAGGTCTTGCCAGCTACAAGAGAGGAATATGACAGTTGTTAGGAAACAGGAAGGTGACAAGAATCTTTCCATTTTTTATAGTTTTGCAAAAAAAGCAATAATAGATTTTTTAAAATTGTTTTCATTCACCTGTATCCTGCCTAGTGGGTAAACAACAGGTATTAAAACCAGGCCAAACAATAATCAGCCTTCTGGCAGACTTCCAAAACATTTCTTTCACCATATAATCTTGGACCCTTACAAGAAAAATAGACTGGACAAGAATCAAATCTCAATAATATGAACAAAAATAAGCAACCAGAGCCAACTTCAAAGGAGTGAAAGTTCTCAAGGAATGAAAACTACATGATATTTCCCAGAAACACATCTTTATTTTTGCTTGGGTCTGTGAGCCCAGATATGTTGATGGCTTCCCACTCATTTTACAACTTCACCTTCCACCACAACATTTTTTTATCCTGAGGAAGTAGATTAAGCATATTAAATTGAAGGCCCAACAGTTTGAAAGGATTTGCATTTTATTAATTTTTTTTAATAGAAATAAAATCTAATGTAGGCAGATGGATAAATTTTAACTTTTTTTTCCCACTTATTTTTTTAATTAGATACAAACTTACTAAGAAGGAAAAAAAAAAAAGAAATCAAATAAAGAAAAAAGGTGAAGTCCATGCACAGATACTCAAAATAGAGTCACATAAATGTACATGCACAAAGGTGCTGGCAATAGCTGGAATTTTGTAGCTGCAAACACTGTTTAATATAATGATCTATCTACAGTCAGTTTGGTATTACCATGTGCTGAACGAATATAGAGTGGTATTCTCACATTTTTCTGAGGCCTCCCATTCCATTAGAGAGTTTTAGGCAAGGTCAGAGAAGGAAACATGGCCCAGCTTCTGAAACTGAGTTATTAACAAGTAGAAGATGAGCTGAGTTGCGTGGATAAAGACAAAACTAAAACTACAAAAATGCCTGTGAGAGCAAGAAGAGAGATAGATTTGCCATCACAAAATATAAAACTTATGTTATCTGAAAGTACCAGATTTGCTTAGAAGAAGAAACTGCCTGGGCAAAGGACACACACTGGAGATCCATTCAGATCTCCCATAGCCGACTCCCTGCAACACTTTCCCCTTAAACCTACTTGAGGGAACAGTTTGTCCTGTCGGGCTCTCATGAAACAATGCAGAGAATGTTAAGGAATAAGGACCTTTGTTCAAAAATGTGCTCCATCAACAGTACCAGGGGACGACTGCCTATTAAAATGCATCAGCCGCAACCATTTGCTTTTTCAGCCATGCTCACAGTTCTGCGCTTTCGGAAACCCTCTGACGTAATTTATCCGTGCTCCAGGGACACCTGCACAGACGCGGATGTTTCGGAGTTTCGAAAGTCTCTTTTAAGCACTCCACTTGAAGTTCTCGGGAAGAGAATTCGAATTGCCTACATGCTGGCAGATTTCCCTTTGTCTGCAAAGAGTTTGACTCAAGGCCATTTCCAATCCGAGACGCGGTCTCTGTTTCTACGTCCACTTGCTCCTTTCTGTCATTTGTGGATAGGGATTTTGCACCTTCAGACCCAAGACCAAATACCAGTCATGTCATACACAAAATTTAAAAAAAGTTCTGCTTCACTGGGCTTTTCAGCATCATATCAGCTTTGTCCCTGTGTTTCATTTGGTGGAAAAATCCCTCCTAAAACATAACTGAAAAAGGGTTGCTATTACTAAGATCACACTGTATTTCAGCTAAAAGGACATGTTTGGGGCAGTCTCACGAAACTGTTACCCATCAGGCAAGAAGAATCTCCCCCGCTGCTGTGCACCAGACTAACCAGAAGTACAAGGCATTTCCCGGGGCAAAGGAGGCTATACACCTGACTAGTCTCTTCTGCTTCCTCACCCACATAGAAAATGTGCATCCTTTTCAGAAATTAGTCTCGTAGGACATTGTAACTACATGAGATTCAAACAGACTCTCAAGCATACAAAAGCAACTGTGTTTAGAATTTCCTGGCCGTCTGCAGGAAAGGTTAAGTCTGGACTAATATTTCAAATAAAGGTAACCCAGAATTTTCCCAGCACATGAAGGCTTTGACATTAGAGGATGGTATTTCCCTTCACCGTAAAGAACAAGCACTGGCTCCCAGCACTGAGTAATGTGAAGCTGCTTGTGTTAGGAAACCCTGACTCCCAGTGGCAAAGGACTGAAATGCTCCTGAGATTCGGCCTGCCAAAATCTAAGATCGTTGTTACTGACTCCAGCCATAAGGAACTATGACAAGTCAGCATTTAGAAATGGGGCTAATAATGAGGACACTTCAAGCAGAACCAGCACTCTGGAATCTCACAAATGCACGGTTAAAAAGTTTAAACCCGTATTAAATGAGTATTAATTCACTCTTCACTTTCCAGCACGTTTTTGCAGCTCAGTCTGAGTTGGATTTTTAAACATTAAATATTTGTGAAAGGCAAGATACAGGTTTTATATTCAAATCATACATGAAATTGCTACATTTACCCTGACAAATTCATTATATTCTAAATTAATCATTAGATGTAATACTTTAAAATCCCTAATAATGCTTTCTGGAATCTGTAGCTGCCTACCATAATTTTCTACCTGTTAGAAAAGAGATTCTTCTCTCTTCTCTAGGACTGTGCTGATATGGCCTCAGTGTTTCACCCTTTGTCTTTCCTTACCTGGGGTTCAGACCTGTAGGGTCTCTGTGATTGAAGGACTCACGCTTTCAAAGCTGTGATCCAAATATTTCAGCCCTTTTTTTGTCTAGCATACCAGGACTGTGATGACAGGACACAAGGATTTTGCAATCTTTCTGCATCTGTTCAATGCAAGAAGAATTTTTAGGAATAAATCCAAGACGAAGTGGAGAAAATAGAATACTTTTACAACTGGAGCAGAAAACTCAGATCATATTTATTATTAGTAGTAGTATTATACTGCTGATAATACTACCCACAGTTTCAGGGGAAAAAACATGGGTTTAACTGTTATATTAAAAAAGGAATGCAATGCCTGCCTCAGAATGGTCTGCTAAACCACTGATTAAACACAAGCACCAGCCTGAGTTCTAAGAAGCGATGAACTATTAACCGTAACAAAAACGGTGACCATGTGGGCCACCAACATCCCGTTTATGTCCTGACAGCACGTGGGAAGCGTGCAAGGCTAAACCATGAAACTCAGAGCGTGGCCTCGTCCATAAACCCAGTGTGTTTGAGGTGCTGTGTCAGAAGAGACGCTAAAGCACGTCTGCAGTTGTTACATCAGAAAAACAGGACAAAGGCTACATCAGAACCTGAAATGCTGCAAACAGTTCAGCAGAAATGTGACAGCCTAGCAGCACACTCACAGACAGCTTACTTTTGTTTCTTCTTGTGAGTCTGGTGAGTTCAAACCCCACCAACTCGAAAACTCATGGGCCAAGTGTAACAGAAACGTGGCTTTTCGAAGAGGTACAGCAAAATAGACCTCAAATCCCAGTACTCTGACACCACATTAGTCAGTTAAAAGGTCGGGGTCTTTACTCTCAAGAAGACCAGTCCTTCAAAATCACCCTGGTCTACTTGAACACAGATGGAGTCTCCAGGGAAGCCTGGCTATCCAGGCAGAAGAGAGTAAGCTCAAGTTTTATGTGTGGTTGCCTCTCAAAACAAGCTTGGGAAACTAAAGTTCTGTGTGCTGGCACCAACAAAGAAGTGTTCTGAGACCTCACAGCTGCCAGGCTCCTCACACAGCCCCAGGCAGCTTTTGAACTTTGGAGATTTTGCAGAGAGCTGTATCTAGCCATAAACCTTGGAAACAAGAGTACTGAACCAGTAAATACTGTAATCTTTCCCTGGACCTCAGTCTGCTGCACTTTACCCCATGAACCACCTACTGGGATTTCCCCATAAAACACTGAACAGACAAAACCACACCACGTTAGTCTTCTGAAACACAAAAACTGCTCTCCTTAGTATTCTACCCATGCTTGAGCTCAGGATGTCAGAAATTCATCTCTTGGTGTCAGAACTCAAACTCTAGAAGAATAGAAGACTCTGCCCATCAAACAAGACTTGCCTTCACATCAGCAGATAACACCAGAGGAACCTACACCAGAGGGACATCAGAGAATTTTGTACCCTGACATCACAGCAGTAAGACAGCAGTGCTGAGCCAGAAACTCTGAAGGCACACAGACACTAAAACAGCAGGGTCAGATTTATTTATCCACAAGCCACACACAAGTGTGTGCTTCGACCTCAGCCAGCAGGATGTGCCAAGTATGATCTCATGTGGTGCGAGCTTGGGGTCTGCCCCACGGAGCAGTAGCTGAGCACAGCTCCAATCAAAGGGACCACCTGGGGAGGACGGTACATCTCAGCATGGATAAAGATGGCTCTCAGTCATCCCACAAATGCCAAAAATAACAAACAAATGTTCCACAAAACCTAGCCGGCTCCGGAGAAGTTTTTATTTAAAAAAAAAAAAAAAAAAAAAAAAAAGGAGAANTAGTTTACCCTTTCTCATGGTATCAAGCAGCCATTCACATGTTATAGCTGGCCTTTTAGATGGGATTTACTCTTGCATAACCCACATAGCACAAAGGAAGCAGAACAATGAGAGAGGCTCGGATCTAGACATTCACAGGTTGTTGCATGCTTCACAAGGATAAAATATCGCCAGATGCTCACACAGAAAATTTTTTCAGCAAGCTGCGTGTACAGGGGACCACACTCAGAGGCATGATGTTAAATAAATATTCAAGTGTTTCTGATGATTATTCTCCCTGCACTGATCCCATCCAGTTCCCTCTGGATGTATGTATTCATCAGATCTGCCCCATCTGCTCATCACTACAGAAACTCAGTGAGTAGACAGGAGGCAACATTTTCCCTTCTCTCCCATGGGAGAGCTTGTGATTTTTGTCACAACTATGCCAAATGTTAAACTCTAATATCTGATATTTGTCTTGTTCTTCCTACATTCAATATTCCTTCAAAAGTAGCTACTGTATTGCCACTCCCAGTAGTGCAAATCATGAAGTAGGTTTTTGAACAACGCACACACTTGAAAAGACTAGTGCAAATGAAAAGCCAACTAATTTTCCTTTCCTGTGAGCTATGTTTTATAATCTGTGCGCAGAAGGCATCACATCTGAACTCCTGCGTATTACAGGTTGCTAATTGTTACCCAGTCGCCTCGGCTCTGAAGACAGCAACTGATGTTTCACTGATGTTTAGCTTCTAGAAGGGGAAACAGTTTAGAATGAAGACACCAAAGAGAAAATCTACCAGTCAGTCACTGTCAGTAATAACAAGGCTGGAACAAGACAGGAAGGTGCTGCAGTGACTCTGCACAGCTACAGGGACAGCACAGATAACCTCTTCCTCCTGCAGCCTCCTAGAGCTACTGGTTATTAATTAAACTGCTCCTTATTATTTTCATAACTTGTGGTTTATATTAATTTATACAGGTTTCTCCCTTATTGGCTACTTCACATATAACTTTGAAAACGTGTTTGCAAGTGTAAAAGCTAGAAAATTACACTTTGTGTGTTAATGCTGGACCAACCTGCTTGAAGGTGAAAAAGTAGATTAACTGTGAAACTGGGAAAAAATGGACAATTTAGGAGACTTCCTACTCTGGACAGACATTCATGGATTATTCATTTTAGCTCCCTGGATTGACAAAACCATTGAGGCCTGAATGACTTTTCTCTGAAATGCAGCAGGAGTTTCCTTTCAGAATTTCATTAATACTACTCTGCTTACACAGGGGAGAAGGATTAGCACCATGTTTGTCACAATAGCTTAGAATTCTAGAATAATTTTGCTAACTTGCAGAGACTGAGGGAGGGATAGCAATGGTCATTTGGTTAAAATAAACTGAAGGGTAAGTATTCTAACTTACCTCAAAGGGATATACTTTTCCAAGCCCATCTCCTGTTCATGTGACCACTGGAGAAAGCAAAAAGAAGGATAAGGATTACATTTGGAGCTCTGCTTTAGCTTGTTCTTTCTGAATCCTTTAATCTTCATCATCTACATTTCTTGAACGTTGCAACCTAAATGCCTCTAACTGAAGTATAGAACCAATCTTTTAAAAAAATTTTTTCCTTGTACCTTTGCATGTTTGGGTTACTGCATTTTTAGTTACTTTTTCTCTTCAAAGCAAATCCCTCCCCAAGGTAACCTTGCCGAGGTTACAAGGTAGTAACAGGAGGTCGTTATTGGGACCTCCTGTTGTTTTCAGTGGTGTCAACAAGCAAGAAGACAGTCACCTGAGAGGTGGCAGAATTTTCTTCCACACATATATTTTCACAAGTCCTGCTCTGCAAGCTTTGCACTTTATATGCTGGTGGCAGAATGCTAGGAGATAAAGATTAACTGGAGTCCGAAGCTTTTAGAACAATTTCTCACACAGGAAAACTGTCCGTAAGGAAAGATCACAGCGAATTCGTCCCCATCTATGAAATGCTCTTCCTGCAGAGCTGCCCTACTCAGTTTACTTTTGGATTTAGTGTTAGTGGGAAAATAATCTATCTTTGGCATTTGTAAAGCGCCCTGAACTTTAAATGCTATGCGAATAAATATGAAAGAGGAACTATAGAAAGAAAATCCTTATTACCTTAGAAATAAGAAGAAATAAAGTAGCAAGTACCAGAGCAAGTACGAGGTAAACCTTGTAAGTTTCAGAGCAAATTAAAAAATAATCAATATAAAAAAAAATGTGGATTAAAGACTTCTTTATTGCAAGAGACACAGGGAAGGAAAGATGCTTCTGAATGGTTAGGTGTTGCCAACAGAAGAGCAATTACTCCCTCATTTCACAGAGAAATGAGATCCCACTGAAGCAGCTGGTGAATCTTCATGTGCTCAGCAGACCTGTAAATGAAAAGGAAGAGTCTGTTGGGAAGCAAGCTTCTATACGCCAACTTTCATTTTCATGATTCTCAGGATCTCATGTGCCACAGGATACATAAAATTATCCAAGAGTTGTGAGTTTTATTGGGCCCAGAAGACTTTGCTTATAAAAACAGAGCATAAAGGTCCATTAAAGGAAAGAAGTCTCCCAACCTTCAATGGAAACAAAGATTTTACACAGAAAGTTTCACATGCTGCTCCTCGTGTCATGCGCAGAAGGGAGGTCCTTGTCTCACTTCAGGAAAAACGAGACTTACGCACTGCTTCAGAAGCATCTGGTATGCAGGAAGTTCTTCTGCACAGGTGTGGAATTAATTTCTTATGAATCCATGGTGAGATGCGCTATTTAAAAGTATATTTAATCCAGTCACACCAAGTCTCTAATGCAGGAGAAAGGAATGAAGCACGAGTGTGCTTCAGGTCATTTCTTAACAAGAAGCCCCCTTCAGCAACATCTGTAAAAAAGAGACTCAGAAACTGCAGTACCTGTTCATTCATCCTTTGTACTGATCATCTAATAAGCCTAAGAGAAACATCAGTGATCAATGGGAAGAAGAAAGTGTTTATTAAACTTTTCTATTATTTTATGAGAATGTATATTATCTTCTAAAAAGCACTGCCAAGTTGCAGCCTTTGAAGATTTTAGACTAGAGCACATTTAGCTCCCATTAAGGATAGGTCACCACTTTGGAAAAAAACCCCACTGGAGCATCATCACTGGGAACAAGGAAAAGTTACTTCGAAAAGCAGAGAACATATGCTAGACACAAACTGGTTGCTTTACATACCAGGAAACTAAGGATATAGGCAATGCTATTAAAATGAAAGCCTTTACAGTAGAGCAAAAAACATCAGAATTAGGAAGGGGGAGAGAATTCACATCTACTCATCAGGGTGTGAGCTGTTACCAGTTTGACTATTTTTCTATTCTCCCCAAGTACACAAAATCTTCAGGCCCATGAACCCAAGGTTTTAGGAGAAAAGGAAAAGAAATCAAGCAAACCAAAATTAGTGGAAACTGTGTTTTGTTCTGAAGGGACAGGGTAAAGACACGCAAGGAAAACTGTTCCTGGTTAATAGTGTAACAATCCACCACCCAGTCACAGGACAAGGTGAGGAAGTGTCCTTCCAGCACGCTGCTGGTTCCTCAGCCCTGGCAGAGAAGTGAGAAGACTAATCAAATCACATGATTTTGCTTTTCCAAGGAATATCCAGGGTTTGGCTTAGAATAACACTGATACATTACAAACAGACTTGTAAAACTACTGAAAAAATCCGAACTAAACAATGATTTCTGGTGCTTGCCTTAGAGAGAAGGTTTCATTCATTTTCCGGAAACTGGACAAAAACAAAAATAGAAATATTTTTATCGTCATTGTTTAACATTCATAGAGATCAAAGGTGGGCCCAAACCTAAACCCTGAAAAACAATACTCCAAACCTTGGGGATAACACAGATCAACACCACTTCTTCCAGTGAAGAGTTAAGCTGTACCCCAGACATTTCCAGGGCAAGTTCACACTGAAACCAGAACAAAAAATTTATCATGTCACATTACTGACACCTTCAGACAGAAAACCACAATATGAAGGTGCTTTACAAGTAAAGATCGGAAGTAAAGTCCAAACCACAAGAAAGGTAACACTATCTGTAATAAGAAGATAAAAACATCATTACCATCTTAACAACAACCCAGTTTCCTCACACTAAAGCTGTCTTAATTTTTCCACTTTTGTTTTACCTCATAAGTAAGGCCAGGCAAATTGAAAAAAAAAGGCAATCACAAATTACCCAAAGAATCACTCACTATTCAAGGAATACTTTAAATTTCAACAAGGTTTACTGTTTTCCATATGCAAAAATAATTCTGAATACCTCCTCTAAATAATATTATTATTATTGTTGTTGTTGTTGTTATTGTTATTTATTATTATAAATCCCTTCAATGTGATGATGGACTCAAAACACAGACTTCCATACCTGACAGATTTCTCTTCCACTCTTCCCTGTTACCCTGTCATTTTTGTTTTCCTGAGGTCAGTAATGAGTCTCAGATAGGTCTACGGAACTTCAGGGGCCTCGTAGGAGTAAATTAGGCCAAGATACTGAGAGGAAAAATAATAAATTCTCAAGAATGTGAAGAACTGTTTATTAAGCCCAGTCTAAGGTTTTTTGTCTGAGGTATTGCCTCTCTGACTTTCATAGAAGTTTTTGCAAGAACTTTACAAACTGCATGGGTAGAAAGTTCTTTGGGTGATCGTATTTTTTGGTCTCTTAATCTCACTCCAGTACAACTAGACCACTGCTAAGAAACACCTGCAGAATTCAGAGTATGAACAGATCAATGTCCAGGACACTATTCCTTTCTAGTCCAGTTACTGTTTTTCTTTGCATGTTCCCTTGTAAATATACCTTGACTCCTGTAATGGTACCAGTGTAATTTTTAAAACCTTAATTTCATTAATATGAAATCTGTAGAAAAGGTAGGGACTATCAACAGCTGTATCTAACAAAAATCAGCCTTAAATTCCTGTCTTATTAGCTGAAAGACACAATTTCTGAGGTTCTGAATGAAACAGCCCTTTCCGTAATTGCCTAAATTCTAACAACATTGTGCCCGGTTGAGCCCATCTCTCAGAGTTTTAAGCAGCAAATTTACATCTTTTACGTTACCTCTGCAGATACAGAGGAAAATAGTAAGTGACTGAAGCTGAGTTGCTTTCTGAAAGTATGCAAGCACTTCCAAGTCCTTCTATATAGTACCTACTGGTTGTTGTTCCTAAATGTACTTTTTAAGTTATTCTGAGTAGTACTATCATAAAGACTATGAAAATCAGGTCTGTATTTTAGGTGAGAAGTCTAAGTCTGAAGCAATTCAAAAATATTACACAAACAATGAATGAAATAAAGCAATTTCCACTATGGTAGAGAATGAACTAATGAAACTACTTCAAGTATGCTATAGCAGTTGATCATATAGAAAGTAAATATTTGTGCTGTGCATGGGCTTGAGAGCATGTGTCCAGCCACAGGAAAAAAAACCAAAACAAATCCAAAAACTTGTTGAAACTGTAATCAAAATCTTTTTATTTATAAAAGGTACAGCAAAATATCAATTAATTCAATGCACACAGTAGGTGTTCCTTGGTGGCAACTACATCTCATTTAGCAGATGCCATTGTGTATTCATCAGTATTGCAAGCAAATGGCACTCATAATCATTTCATAATTAATGAAAACCTTCCAATGCCTTGTCTCACTGCAGAGAGTCGAGGTTCAATAATTTGGATTGTGGAGGTAGAGATGATCTGGAAAAGGAGGAGTCCTATAAAAGAATACACTTAAAAATACTGAAGGCTTTTCAAGTGTAAAGGAAATCTTTAAAAACTCTAAAATATTTACAGCAAACCCTTTCCTCCCCGGATCTTCAATAGATAGAAAATGCATGTCACATCTCTTAGCCAGCTGTGAGAAAATGGATAGCTCAGATTTCTCTTTTCACTTTAACTGTGCCCCTAAATTCCACTTCCAGTATGTCCAGTCACTGCTCCACTTGCCATTCAAATCCACACAGGCAGCGGGAAGCCCCTGAAGCTTCTGGTGTGAGCTACCCACACGTTTCCTCAATCTAATCCAGACTGGTCAGTAATGTGCTACACACAGAGTAATGCTTTTCAGATTTAGCTCTGCTTTAATTCAGAGGGGGATCAAACAAGTCATTAGACCACGCTGGTTCCATGTCAAAGTCTTCCAAAATCTTCTTTTGATTTGATTTTTTTGAAAAATCTTGGCTCATGCTTGGCAGGGAATTGAGACTATCAACAAGATTAATTACTCTGCTGTCTTCCAGTGCTCAGTGCTCCTATCATGTTCTCAAAGGTTAGCACTTCATCCTCAGGGACACAGTCAAGCATTGTCAACCGTATTTTCAAAGAACAAAATACCGATGCAGAGTGGTGTCACTGTTGTCCCAGATGATAACTCGGACCACCATGGTGTGGGCTGTGACTACTCTAGCAATCTCCAGGCTTTCTCCTTGCTCAGAATTCAAAACATAAACTAGTACCAGATAAGCTTTCACTGTATATGTAAGACACAACAAGACACTGAGCCTTTCTTCTAATGTAAAGGCAATTTAGTCTCCCATATACCAATCAGTTTCCCCTCCCTACTATGTCTGTACGTAGTAGCATCACATCTCTGCAGCAAGACAATTACAGACAAAATATTAGAGGAAGTGACTGTGATTTTAAAAGAGAAATTTATGTAAACAAAAATAGCTTTCCTTTTTTTTTGGTACTGGCTGTCACACACACACAAAAATACCTTTAAATATTAAAAAATCCTCTGTCATTTTCCTACCCTCCTTTATCCCGCTGCAAAGTTATGAGGATTCATTTATAACAACAGTGCCAATTGCAGCACAACACCCTGATGTTACTGAGGATGAGGAAAAGACTGAATGTCTACACAATGTATACTGAACACACTTGGATATATCCCCAGTCTTTCGGTCAACGCTTACACAGGAAACAATCTGGGGGAACGTATCCTCTTTGCCCCATATGTTCTGTATCACCTACACAAAGGCAAATGCAGAGTTGAAAACAGCCTGAACTACTAGGGTCTTTCATCTCTTCATTGACAGTGAGGATTGCACATGGCATAAGGCAAATGCTGAATCAGGCTTCATGGTCTTTACAGGGAGTTTTGTCTCAAGAGACTACTGGCAGACAGTGAGACAGAACTCACAGGTCTTGTTGAGTACAAATAGCACCCAAATACAGGTAAACACAGGCGTTTACAGCTTGAGATTTGCTCACAGAATTCCTTCCTATAAATTGGCTTGTGTTGTAAAAAAACTCCTGAAATTAAACTACTCTGTATGTAAAAAACATGGTGTGCAAGAACATTTCTGAGCCAACGAATCACATGCTTGCCTGTGACAATCGAGGTAGATTTTCTTGTTCCAAATACATTCCATCATATACCTATTTAAGCTCTCAGCAATGCTAAACACACTTTTATCTTCAGTCTCTTTCATGGCAGGCACTTTGGCTAACTCTTTGAGGCAGGAAGTGCATTCTCTTCATCCCCAGGTTGTGCAGGCTGGCTGTTTCCTCTCAGTGTTAAAAATGAGTACCTCAGTCCTCCTGCCATACTAAAGAAAAGAGAACGAACAGCAGCATCAGAGATGTTTGATGTTATAGGTACGCACCTTTCCTTCCAGAGGATTAAAGAACACCAGCTACCATTAATTAGGCGTGCCATCTGAGCAGCCAGCCCCAAGCAGGCAAAGATCAATTACCAGCTGCTCACACAAATTCATACACACAGATGTAACAGCTCATCCAAACACCAAAAGTAACAACTCACAAGTCAGAACTTATATTCAATGTGCACAACTTATTCAATCAGCGTTCTCACTTCCCACACCACCTGGAAGTGCTTTTACTTGGAAGCCTCGCAGCTCGGAACTGCTGCTCATTAGAAATAAAAAAATCAATTCAATCCCACACAGTAAAAACTTCACAGTTTCACTAATACTTCCACAGTTAAGACTCTACCTCAGTTTGATTCAATATCTGAAACCAGACATGACAGAATGTGTCTAACTAACTGTAATGTGCTCTACCTCCTGAGGCAGTGCTTCATCGGGTCAAAACTGCATCACCCAAAGGGGCCAAATCAAACTACACATAAACCTATAGCTCACTGGGAAATTTTCAGCTCTAACAAATAAAAGCTACTCACATTTCACTCACCAAATATTTAGGCCTATAAAGTTTAACACAGAGAATATGTAATCTCCGCCAATCAACATTCCGATGTAAGCGATGGATATATTCTGAAAGGAAAAAAAAAAAGTCATGCATCTTTTTCATTCAGGTTTCATCTCCATGAATATAAGTGATATCAACTAAATTACTTTTCTAGGGAAGTAGATACACTCTGTTACTGACCACTCTAAAATCAGCGTTCAAATTCCTTTCATGTGATGTCAGCCTTATGGATAATGTAGCAATGAAATAGAATAATAAAATCAGCATGTTTTCTGAATGCATGCAATGCACTGAGAATGACTTTCTGGGTTAAAAAAAAGAAAAAAGAAAGTCAGCTTTTTGATTTTAGGCAAAATGGAGCTATCTCCACCTTTTGAAATCTACTTCTTTATAATCTTTGGAAGGCTCCCCTCAAATCCCATTTCTTAAAAGTGAGTTTTGGGTTCTCAAGCATAAAAAGGACCCCTAAAAATTACAATAAAATTCCTTTATTATTACTTTAAAAGGGTTATCTGCTTAGTTTGCTGACTAATTGTGCACTGAAAGCATTGGGCACCAGCTCCAGACAGGCACAGCTTAAAGTTGAAGATTCTACCTGTCACCTATCCCCTCTGAGTTCTGGAAAAATTGTCTACTAAAAATGGAAAGAAAGCCATAGAACTGTGTGATCATTTTACCAACACTTAATTGCTTTCGAATGCTTTAGCACCTAGACTGGACAACAACATCATTCCTACCAGTTTCTGCTGCAGACCTGCAGCATCATAAACTGTTTCTCAGCTTCAGAGCTGCACAAAGCATCTCAAGGACTATTACAGCTCAGAAAATAGAAATTGTGTTGCTCTGACTTAATGGTTTGATGCAGACATATAAAATTTAGAGAACACTTTCGGGGCCACAGAACGAAAACAACGAGATTAATCTTGCCAGCTTTGAAAACAGGCAAAAAACCCCCGTAGAAAGTGCAGTACCATCCTCCTTTTGCAGATATTGCTATGCTGGAGGTATTGTTTTCCTTAGTCACCCATGCAAGGGAGGATCTCGAGGACTGTTATTCCTATGCCTTAACTAGTTTAGATTCTGATAGTGTTTGGCTCACAACTGCATAAGTTTAATCTTCTGCTAAAGCTGTTCCAGCTTTACAGCTCTGTGCTTCTCTCCAAAAGGGCCTTCAAAAAGGTGCCCGGGCAGTCAGAGGTGTTCCCAGTTCAGACATGTTGGCCTCATCAACACAGAGGAAGCTGCACTGGTTTTAAATTAAACCGTGTTAAAGAAAATAGACCGTAAAGACACTGAGTTTTCAAAAAAACAATTTTTAAAACGTGCATGTTTTGGTGTTGATCAAATTGACCAGAATTTGTACAAATCAAAATGAAACAGTCCATTCAGCTAGAACACAAATTCCCACGCAGAGGCTGAGGCAGTTAACCATAAAGGAATACACTCCTTACTTCAGCTTAGTCTGTACCAGTTCACCTGCATTTGCAGCAGGCCACCTTGACTAACACACAGTAACCTAATAAAGAACAGAAGCAGGTAGTACCTGATGAAATGTTGTTAAATATACATTTTTTAATTAAAGTGGTTCGAGTTATTCTTGTAGGAAGACAAAATATAAACCAATACTAACAGTGCTTCCTAGAGCATACGTGAGCTTCAGTGGAAGAGTAACAAGGTCACTTTGTGGTGTCACCCTGTTTGGCACACGCAGTGTCTCACTGTTAGCTCTCATTTTGGCTTTCCATCTCAGAGTATAATTAGGATCACTGCTGAGCCAATGCCCCTCCCTGTCTATTTGAGCATTCTTGATTCCCTCTTCTGCTCCATAACTCACCTTGATGGCACCAACTACTGTTGTTGTGAGTGCAGAATTGTAATGACTGCATAGGACAGTAGAATACATCAAGAGAAACCTAAATAACAGAGAAAATTTTATAAGTTCTTCCCAGGGAGCTCAGAAGTTTAGCAACACTTTGAAATGATCAACATTTGCTTGCTCAGTATTTTTCTGGGATCTTGAATCCCACTTGTTTCAAACCCTAAAATAAACCCCAAACTGTGGATCTGTATTTTAAGTTACTGATGTACATATCCAGAATACTTAAAATACATGTTAAAATGTGCTGCTTGAGCTCTAGCAGAGTCATCCCTCTTCTCTGTGCTTTTTATATGTCAGTATCTGAAATTAGTTTGACCCCTTGGTTGGTGACGTGTGGAAGAGAAAACAAGATGCCACTCATTTTTCTGTTCTTCCTTTGACTTTGCAGTTCCAACAGGAACAAAGCATTGGTTCACTGCTTTTGAGTCTACCACATTTTCCCCAGCTACTTTACAGAACAAACACACTGAAACAGTCCCTATTCTGAAGTACTTACATGCCATTAACTGCAAAAATTTTAAATGATCAGAAGAGGGAGATAAAAGAGAGAGTACAGAAAGTACAAGGCAACATATCGTGTTATTAAGCACTGTATTGTGAGGTCAACAACACAGATAGTACTGAAACAGTTATTTAAAACATCAGAAATAATTAAAAGACACAGAAGCCTGGGGGGGGGGGAACATTTTCTTTGAACTCTAACATAACTTATTAGTGAGTCTTACGTTTGAGATTTGCAATTTGAAACAATGTCATCAAAACATCTTGCTTGATTCCCCTTTGTCCTTACCCCAACAAGCAGGAAAGAGTAAATTGAAAGAGAAATAAAAAATTCGTCCAGTGCTGGAAATGTATTGCCTATTAAAAAAAAAAAAAAAAGAGACTTATGTGCTATATAATCAACTGTAAACACCCATAAAACATGCTTAATATGAAAATGTGCAAAATCACAAAATACATCTAATTCATACTAAGATTACAAATTATTTATACTTCTACTGGAAACAGTTCAATGCATTTACTGTCCTCAGAGTGAGCCAGCTGGTGAAAGAGAAGAGAATAACTGGGACACTCAAAAACTACAGTCTGCATGAGATGAGGTAGCTATCATTCCAGAGCTATCTAGAGGAGCAGAAGCAATGCCCTCACCACGCAGACACAGTACTGATGTTTTGACTGGCAAAAGACGCATCCTGTGCACTGTCTGTGATGGAGCAAGACAATAAGTTCAGCTAGGATACAAGCTGCCCTGAAAAGCTGATAAATACATGTGTTATCTACAATTATTTGCTCGCTTTTCGTCAGTATTTTTCCATTTTCTCCCTTTTTTCTGTGATTAAATTTCTGTGTGTCACATTGACACTAGTTACCCGCATCATTTAACATACCAAATCTCAAACATTTCCAAAAAAGAATATGAGTGACTAGACTCATTTTACTGTTAAGAAAAAGGCAGCTCAGCAAGTCTGTGAGGGAGCCAGAAGAACACAAACCTTCTGGTCTGATCCTTTATGTGTCAGGACATACTCACTGTGACACTGTACTAGGGTTAGCTATGGAGAGTCTTGCTGTCATTCCATGAGAATGCAAAATGTAGGTTACCAAACCAGACTAAGGCTAAACAGAAATCTGTCCTGCACACCAGAATGAGAGAAGGACTGGAAATGTCTGTGTGCCTGCAATTTCATTTTAGAGCATGTGGCAAAACACGCAGTGCAGCTGGATTATCAACCAAACTGCTCGACAGGAAAGCCTCCTGACATACCTTAAACAAAGACTCCTATGAAGACTACCACACAAACTCACCTTCTTGTTAAGTGAATAATCACAAATTCTTACCTGTGAAGACCAAGTCCTAGTAACACTTTTCATATACTAGTCAATAACATGGAGGTAGAATTACCTCTTCAGAAACAAACAAAAAGCCCCCCCACTTCCCAAGTGAAAAAAACCCTGAACTAAATGAAGTTATCAGTCTGAGATATGCAATACTGCTACTTACCTGCTGAAAGTCTCCAGTGGAATAGCTAATAATAACTGTTGGAACCACCATGAAACAAGCGTTATAGAACAGGACACCGTATTTTCCCAGCTCCTGTGAAAAATGAAACATGGTGTTTGGAACTACAAGCCACTTGGGAGCAAAATACTACATATGACTGTGGCAATCTTCCCGACATTAGTGCCAATGAGCAGACAGAATGTAACACATTTCAGTTTAAAACATAGCTTTGTGATCCTTGGATTCATTATTTCGTACTAAGCCTAATTTCCACTTCAGCCACTTTGTCTGTACACTCAGCAGAATATTACTGCTCTGTTATACTTTGGACAGTTTCTGTATAATGCCAGCCAGTCAGGAACTTCCCAAAGCACTGGTCCAGAACTGCTCTGTTTAAGACTCCACAGAAGTCTCTGCCTGACCAAGGGATTACTCATTACACCTATTGCAAATTAACCATGAAAACATGCAACAGGAAAATGAATGAAGTCTGACTCCTAGATGGAGCTCTGTAATCATTGATAATTGTAACTTTAAGCAACTTGAGGGTTGCCATATATCCTGCAGGTTAACTTACTGAGCACAAAGGTAGGAGATTAGGAGAATGAAAAAGTAGCCTTCCCTTCCTCCAGATTCAGCCATGCTACTTTGCAAATCTCTCCAGCCTACCTCTTGCTTTACAACGAAACCCCACATTTTGCAGGCAACTGTGAGGCTGTTGAGTGCTGCTCCTAAATAAAAATGCAGTCTGGAATCGATGTGCTGTCTAAGAGTATTAAAAGGTATATATTTCCACTGTATGGAGTGAGCCAGAGAAGTCAGGAACAAAACCTCTCTCCAGCATCTCCAAGACTGCTCTTTGCTATGGCTTGGTACATTTCACAGCACTGCATTTGAAGAGCAGCCTGCTCAATGTTTGCATGAAGTAATATGTTTCAAGTTATCACTTAATTCCTTGGCATACCTGGCTTGGGTGCAGACTTGCTTTTAGATATAACCAAAAAAGATAAGTTATTGTGTTTATTGCCTCATGTCCTTGTTTGTTTTACATAAATGTCACTTAAAGTGTGTTTCTAGTCAAAAAGTCATCTTCCTTATATAAATATATATCAAATTCACGGGTGAATGATTCACTTATGGTTTGGATTAGTTTTTTTTTTTTTTTTGCCCAAAGCAAGGTTTTAAAGTAACTACAAACTCTGCCTAGGAGACTTGGGAGAAACTAAAACATATTGCTTGTTTACCTAAGCCTGGCCAGTGATTCAAATAACAAATTTTCCCAGGCTGTTCTGTGTTAAAGATGCATATATCAACTGAGATGTGAAAGTAAACAAAATTGTTTATTAGTTCATGACTGTAAGTACATAAAATTATATAATAAGTAACCCACTGTTATCATAGTGTCATAATGTTAAATTCAATCTAACCCACAGTTACCTTTGGATCGATTTTCTGCTTTGTGTAAACTCCATTTGCTGCTGTGAAGATGTCATTTAGCAACACAAAGATGTAGCCCTCCAGATTGAAAGACAGATCAGACCTGGGAAAGAAATATGATACTGTAAATAAGCAAACAGTGTGCAATGCATTGCATTACCTTGCTTACCTACAGGGAAAGTGTAAATGAGGATATGCAAACCCTGAGAACTCCAGCAAGTCACAGGTTTTGCTTCAAGCATTCTTTGTAAGTCAAAGTACTTCACATTTCTCCAGTCACAAGACCAATCACAAATGAGCCACTGGAGAGCTCCTACAAGTCATTGTGAAAGTGGCAGGAAATGCTCACTTTTCATTCAGTGAAAAATTCCACCCATCTCAACCCTGACAACTTGTCCAGTTATTACTGAGTATACTTACCTATTTCTTTTAATACAAAAAGTAGCTAGGGAATAAAGTCTGGCTGTTGTTTACAGTCAGGCCAGACATACTGTCGTCCTTTCTGTTTTGACTAGTTACCTCGTGGATATAGGGTAATTCACTTAACAGGACATGGCTCTATCTTTGTCACATCACATGGAAATTATTTACCCTTGTACACAGCAAAGCCAAGAAACAAACAAAAAAACCCATCACATTTTCAATTAGGTAAAGGAATATTCAAACAGAAAGAAAACACAGGACAACAGCATTTGAGTGCTTCGTGAACTTAATCTCACAATTGAACTTATTCAAAGTGATTAAAAAAACAGGCAATACCTAACTCAATATTTGACAACCAAAAAAATCTGTCATTCTATCCAGAACAGGAATACATTTTTTTCTAAAAATATTAAAAGACACTGATACCATGAAACAAAAGCAACATTCCTCACACAGCTTTAACTTGCTTCATTTATGATCCTGGAAGCGTGGAAAACCTAGAGGTAAAAAAAGAAGTACCCAAACACTTTCAGCAGGTATTTTATTAATTTCCCCTTTGTATTCCTGCACCTCCCAATGATGTCAGCAGAGACATTTTACAAATCAATTTAATGCAGAGTAACTGATCTCAACTTAGGTTTACTTGGAACTAAACAAGGGAAAAAAACCCTTCTGTTTTCCCTCCCCTCATTACATGGCTTCATATAATAAACTAAAACCTTACCCAGCTGCTATGACAGCCCCCAGAATGATGGCAAATACGCTGAGTATAATACTCAGTGGGTACCGCTTCCTGCAGGCAGAAATTAAGACAGTTCACATTTTCATTATTTGAAGAGGACATTAAATGGCTGTCTGCCTGAAAAGCTTCAAAGCAATTAGTCATCACAGAACATTTAACAGGAGGGCAAAGTCTTGATAACCTTACAGAAGCAGTGTGATTGACCATGTACAACACTGTCAGACCTTGGCCCTGAGAACAGAGATTGAAAAAGCACTGTGAGCATTCTGCTACTAGATAATTATAAAAGTAAATGTTAAAGGTTTAAAGTAACAGCACTGGAATAAACTAATTTAATGTGTATTGGTGTTCATAATCGACATCCTTCAGTGTCTTGAAGCAATCCAATAAAGGAAAATCACTGCAGATGTCTCACGTAGTTTTTCATATCACCTTTCCAGGGGATGATGCCGTACAGCACATTATCTGGACTGCTTTTCAAATAGATACTTATTTTGAAGTCAAACAGAAACTTTGTACTTGAAAGGGAAAGCGCGGAGCTTATGATATTCTTCATTACCACAGTGCTGCCACAAAGTAGTGAAAAGCACAATGTTCTTTTTTTTATATCTACATTACCTCATTTGGAAATGCCTTAAGTACTCATTTTTTTGCGCCATATGTAATATGCCTTACAGACATCTCCGTAGTCCTTGGTCTGTCAGGCTCGACTGAGAGAGAGGATCCACCAAAACAAATCATACCACGCTCTCGGAAAAATGCTTTTGGAGAAATCCTGTGTGCCAAAGGATCCCAGCTGTGCACCACTGCCCCAGCAACAACGCTGTATGCAGGCTCTGGACATATCAGTCTTTGATCATAACGACTCTCAGCAGTAACAAGGCATACCTTGACTGTTTTTCAAAGCCTGACATAAACCTGGACAGACTCTCTGGAGTCCTTTCATCTTCAGCCCTGAGGAAATACACTGTCTCAGCCTGTACAGAAAGCACTCTGCTCCTAAGCTTCCCTTAGCTGAGGGTGTTGCTTGCACTCATGGACACACTGCTGTAGTCCAGCTGAGCACATACGACAATCTCAATGACTTATATTTTTCTCACGTGCTTGTGGCAGTCTTCAGGCCAACAGAAGACAGCAAGTTCTGCCTTTCCTGTGAGAACTTACAACCACAAAGAATACCAGAGCATCTCTAAATATGAATCACACTGATCAACTGCTGCTTCAGCCAAAAGGAGATGACAGTCTACTTGGGGCCATTCTGGAAAGCTTTTCCCTTCACTATCACTCCCCTGTTGTCTGGGTTCAGCTTCAGCAAGTTGTTTTTCCCCTTGTGGCTTCATCTTAATCCACCACCAGCCATGTGGATAGAACGATGAAGTTCTAGACAAAATAAGATGTATTTATACTATCATCACTGCCTTGAGACACAAGGACATGTCTGCTGTTTGACACAGTTTGCAGCTTAGGGGCCGTCCAGACGAGGCACAAACATAACCACCAAAAGTATCTGAGTTGTGTCTGCTTACCTGAATCCCGTGCAACAGCCAGCAGAGATGTGTAAATGAAAGCAAGCTTTTTTTTTTTTTTTCTGCATTCACTTAAATCTGCGTATTTGTATATACTTCAAAAAAAGTAACACGAAAGAACTTTTCTTTGCTTTTCTCTATTTGTCAGTAAAAATCACTCATTCAATATTCTGATGAGCTGTCACAAGTAATCCATTTCATACGATCTAAATTACAGGTATCTTAAATGAAAAACAAAACAAAACAAAACAAAAAGATCACCCAAGTATGATGATTTCCAGCAGTAAAGTAAGTGGAATGGTAAACTTCCTGAGCACTGTAAACATCGGCAAACTGTCAAAAAAACAAAATAAAAATCCAAGCAAAATATCAGATTAACAACATTCTTATGTTCTAATTCTTATTTTACTAAATAGAGGATGGACCCATTAGTCCAGCAGCAAAAAACCAAACCAAATATCCAGTTACTTAGGATCAGCCTGACATTAGACATAGATTAGATAACTAAATCACTGAAAAATAATAATAACTTTGATAATTTGTAAGCCAGTGCAACTGGCTACGTACTAAAGATCCCTCTGCATTAGTGAAATGAAATTTAATATTTTCTACCTAGATTTAACATATTTTCTACCTAGCATAACCCCGTGAAATAATTTTTTCTGCAAAATTCATGGTCAGGGTTAAGTAAAATTTATTTCTATTATAAACTTAGAAGACGGACAATAAACCTGTCTCTGAAAACATGTAGCGAAATAAAATACGAAGAAAACACGCTTAGTAAACAAGATGTACCTTCAAAAAAGTAAAACAAATCCATGACAAAAAAAATTAGAGCAAGTAAAAGAAACATGAAAGGTGGGACCAGCTGCAACTAGCAAACTGTCACTTTTGAGCAAAATATTGTTGATCTTGATGAAGTAATGCAGTTGGAAATCTTTTTGACTGAGAAAACACTTGCATCTGACTTTGGAAATCTGACAGCATGGCCATATGGACCAAGTAATCCTCTGCTTAGGACAGCTATTACCAACCGCATTAATAAATGATACAAATCCTAACACAGAGTTTAATCAGCTTACAACAGATACTTTTAAATTATACACTGGATCATCTACACCTTCCAGACAACCCAAACAAGCTGGAGAATTCTACAACATAAACAAATGTCACATACTGCAACAAAATGCAGTGTAACTTTTCTGTTATAAAAATTAATTATGAATAGTAAATCTAAAAGAGGTGTATCAGCCACAGGAGAGGGAGACGCTGCATTTATGCTTAGAGTAACATACTAAAAATTTAAAATTACAGTCAGGGGAAAGGGAAAGAAAAACCCATGAATCAAACTTTTACAGGATTGGAACTACTTTCATATTCACGATGGCTGAAGTGCTACTAGGGACAGTGCTGCCTAAGTCTTTATGTCTGCCTGAACAGTCACTTCAGTGGAACAACTTCTGAATGCGTGCAACAAAAAGTTGCAGAATCAGGCATCTAGTGTTCCTAGCTAGAGAAAATTAATTCCCTAATTATAGGGAATTAATAAATAGAAATGTAAACAATAAAAAGAAATGTAAACAATAAAATGAAATGTAAACAAGTTAAAAGTAATACATGGGGGACCTTGTTGCTCTCTACAACTACCTGAAAGAAGGTTGTAGTGAGGTGGGGGCTGGTCTCTGCTGCTGTGCCTGCAGTGAGAGGACAACTGGAACAATTTTTTTTTAGTATTAGGGTGGTCAGGCATC
>VZRE01008662.1:76173-88807 GCA_013396775.1 Cephalopterus ornatus | reverse complement strand
AAAGTTTTTAATTACATCAAGCATGCAAGTGCAGAATCATTATGATATAATAATTGGTTAATTACCTCACTAGTTGGGGGTTTTAACGTTAAAACTTGGTGGTTGTTGCCAGGTACAATGGTGATCTTGTTATCCACAGGCTGGTAATTGAGAAAACCAACATTTCTTGACAAGCTGACTATTTGTATTTCACAGGATTGAAGTGAAGGGGGGATGGGACACTAATCAAACAGCTGCAAGGAAAAGTAGAAATATTTTGCTTTTTTCTAAATTATTTGCATGGCTAAAATGGGTAAATCACAGCTGATCCTAGATGGCAGTGAAGGACAGAATTTTTTGTTACTTCAGTCTCAGGGAAGAAATGAGTAACAGTGGCAAACTGTGGCTGAGAGTCTGTGCTGGTTGTCAGCTGTTTTCCAGACTAATGCAAACTGAACTGGTGAGATCTCAGTCCAGTCCCACCTGGACAGGTGTTCATATCTCCCCAAAGCATCAACACCTTTGAAACAAAATGGCAATCTGGGTGTCAGCAGCAGCAGAGAGGATGTATTCTGAATATTCACAGAGCTGATGATTTGAATGTCAAAGCCCTTGGTACTTACCACTACCCCCAGTTACTCCGAAACCTCAACGGGCTCCACCTGTGTAACTGAGACACAAATCCCTTCATCCTCAAGTGCCTTCCCATGACACAAATAATCTGCAGGCTAAGCACCACAGGAGGAGATTTTGATCCCAAGCAGATGCCGTGGCACACTGCAAAGGGCTCTAGAAGCAGTGCCGCACCAAGGGAACTCACTGCCAGCTCCCGTGTAGCTTGGTCACTCTCTGTCCCTCACAGCAATGGCACACACCCCTACGGACACACATGGACAAAACACACCCCCACACACCCCACAACTTCATCATGAGCTCTGATGTGACTGAAAGTCACAATGGGTAATAAATCCTCACTGCTGGTATCGGGTTGGATTGCACGTCCGTGGGTTAATCTGATAGCACACCCTTATAACCCGACTTTCAGCTTGCTGCAGAAGCAATTTCTGTGCAATGTGCCATATTTCCATGGCAGTGCCTCAAGTCGCAACGAGTAACATGTTCTGTCACAGGCTGTTGTAAACACTCGGGCTGCTCGGCGTGTACCGTGCGCGATTCGTCTGAGCGGAGACCTAAAATCTTACACCTGACTGTTTCGCTCACTATCAAGCCTAAATAAAGCTTCAATGGCAGAAGCAAGCAGGGAACACAAACCAGTTGTGACTGGTGCTCAGAACTGAATGCTGAAGGAGCAGAAGACGTGCAGTGGGGATTTTTGTGCTTTTTTGCAGAGACAGTGGAAGTAGCAGCGTTAAGGGAGGTACAGCCCAGGGAGCTGTACCAACCAGGCACTTCCAGGCAATGGGAGAGGAGGAACTGGAGCTCGTCCTTTCTGGGACTAAACTCTCAGTGTTCACCTGGCTGTGGGTTCGGGCGCAATGTGATTTTGAGCTGGAGGAAGTCTGGTAGCTAAAAGGAGTGCAGGAGGCCTATTTGACTTCTATTCCTGGCCCTCCTATTGATTTGCTTGTAACCTCAGGAGAGTCCTGTCTGGGCCAGAATGTTCTCACATTGGAAGCCAAATGTTAATTTAAGATAATGCAGCTGTCAAATAAGTATTTGGATTTTCAGAGGTGATAATATCAAGGAATGAAAGAAGAATGCGTTAGAATGCGCCTCCTTGGTAACATTTTACTTGAGCTCATACAAAGACATGAGTCTATAGAACAGCAGCCTCTGTGACATGTAAAACAGTGTCTGGCATCTGTTTTTCCCTTCATCTTTTCTCCTTTACTTTTTTTTTATTTCAAGTGTGTGCAGCAAAGACCGAAGATTTTATTTTTCCTTTTTAATGGAGCAATTGTTGTTGACTACATGGTGCCTGTGTTCACAGGGAAGGAAAATAACCAAATAAAATCTACTGAACCTAAAAATAAAGAACCCAAAACAACAACAGGAGCTCTTCTGTATCAGGTGCACCTGGAGGAAAGGAGTACTGCAGTTTGTGCAGTCTATTGCACACTAGGAAATGTGATACTGTAGTGGGTCTGTCTATATCCCACTAAACAAGGGACATGGGACAGACTCCCTGTTTGTCCCACCACTGTTCTGGACTATCCCATGCAAGGGATGCACTGTACGAGTGGTTGAACATATTTAAGATTGTCAAGTTCCTTGGTTCCCATTAGCTTTTAGAGGGTTTGACAGACCTTTACAAAGGGCCCCTGTCTTGGTCTAAATCTGTGAAAGTGTGAGAAACAAGTTCTGGTACCAAAGCCACATTAAAAGTCTGGACCAACTTGCAGGAAGACCAGTGAATTAACCAGGGCTTGAAAATTTGCTTTGAAGGTTTAAAAAGTTTATGAAGCTCGAAAATCACAAAGTTTAAGAAATGGTCCTCAGTATCAAGCCCTATCCTTTGTGTTCCTAAACGTGTACCAATAAAACCCTGCCTGCAACAGGGTAATTTACATTTGCAATTGCTTAGCACTGCATTTAAGCCTCTTCTCTCCTCTGCTGGTATATTTTTACTATTTGCAAATCATTAAACGTTGACTGCAAAGGAAGCGGGTGTACAGGGTATAACTTCGATTTCAACTCAAGGCCCTTGGTGTCCCTCCTTTGAGAATGAGGGCATTAACTACACCAGGACACAAATAGTGCCGGAGTTTTACCATCAAAAAAAGATTTTAAATTGTGTAAAAAAACCAGGAAGAAAGAAAGTTTCTTTCCTCCAGAAACTTCTTGGGTGGGAGGTGACATCAGTCACGCCACAAGGACAGCAGGAGCAAGCACATTTTATTGGAAAATAAAGATGTGAGTAAATCTACGATGATGAATATAAAATGCCTCTTTTGGATTTAATTAGGAGTCACCTTTTTAGGGCACCACTTTGTACCTGACTTTTCACACAGCAAAGCATATGGCAAAAAAAGCAGGAAGTGGGGATTAAGGTACATTTTAACGGGCAGCATGTTCAGCCAGATGGCCTGTTCCCTGCCCCTCAAGATCTGTATGCTTTTTTTTCCCCCTCCAGAGTTATTTTGATTGAATTCTTTAACCAAAAAAAAAAAAGAAAGAAAAAAAAAAGCCCGTATTTTATGCTATTTTAACACATACTTCTCAGTTCACATCACACACTTCCACACTCAGGCATTTTAAACAGAAATCACGGTGCAAACGTAGGCAAGGGTCTTTCTGCCTTTGAGGACAACAGGACCTCAAGACTTATGAGTCTTTTCCAGGAGTGCCCCATGCTTTTCTCTCCTAATCTAAGCAGCAGCAGTGATGGCACTGTGATGCTGTTATATCCCTGCTGGCAACAGCAAGAGAGGGCAATAAGGGGCCAGAGCTGGTGAAGTGGAGCTCAAGTGACACATGACTGCTCCAGCCATGGAGTTTCCAGGAAGTTTGAAGCATCATGCAAACCTGGAGGGATTTTTTTCTACCAGTTCTCCTCATTTTTCTCCTTCACCCTGATGTTGAAGCTGAATGTTTGTTCCTCATTACCGCCCCCAGTGCTGCAGAGCTGTCCCAAAAGGCTCTGCCCATTTGGCAGACTGGACAGAATCAGGAGTTCCCACGGCCAAGCCATCACTGATGGCACCACTGAGTGACCAGGAAAACATAAAGGTGAGATAGAAGAACAGTTGCTTGTTGAAAGAGGAGGAAGATAATGGCAATCAAACAACCAGGATGCTCTTAAGAAAGTACAGCTAGAGAAGAACTCTAGTTCACACCATCGCCACGTCAAGGCACTTAAAACTGTCCACCATTCCTTTTTAAAGCCAAGAACTAAACATGGGATAAAAAGTCCCCCAGAGCTGAGTGGTGAAAATAATTGTCAGCAGAGGTTACTGAGAAAACTCAGGAAGTGGAAAACAAATGAGTCCACATTAGGTGGTGAGGTTTGGAAAGTCTGCTAATGACTCTGGGTGACATACGCACCACGATGGCAAGGATTGGGCATTGGTGCTGTTGGAAGTTTTCAGCAGCCAGGTGAGTTGCTCAAGCTTCACTGAAGCATTAAATAGACAGATACCCAGGTCACCACAAAGCAAGGGCTAGAGGAACCAATTTTCCTGGCACACTGCACTGAAGCTGCTCTGGAGCCTCTGGTCGGGGGAAAGAGGCAGACAGAGGAACTGAGCACCTCTCCAGTGCCCAGGAGCTTCAGCCCATGGGCAGCAGAGAATGAAATAGAGAAATACCCACATCCAGTAATGTACGTATCGCAGCTATTGTTATATTTACCTATGCCTGTGTATACACACACACACACACATGAAAAAATATAAAGCAAGCAAGCAATCCCATTTAAGAGAAGTTACACTATTTTTATGGCATAAAGAAAACAGCAATGATGATTACACTTCCTCAGTGGAAGCCTTCATGAATACAACGTAAATTGCATGATACAAATGCAAGAATAAGGCTTCAAAATTCTGAGAAATAGCTACTTGAGAAATTTGGATGAGACATCAAGGGGGAGTAGTGGGGAACTTCCTGTGGCTGGAGCTGGACAGTGTGTAATGTGCAAAATTCATTATCTTAAACTTTTGGCTACGATGTGTAATTGTTAACCTCTGCCGTTAGTTCAAGGCTCCTTTCAGTAAAATATATGGGTTGCCATCAAAGCTGATTTGGATTAGGAGGCAAGCATGTGCCCTTACTTTTAGGTTATATTAATACACCAAAATCAATAACATGCCATAGCTTTCAGAAGTAGTAATAAAACACCTTAAAATATTCCCAGAATACTTCTATAAATTATTTGTTCAATGTACTTATGTTAAAAAGGTTGTCAGTTACAGTGCTCTGAAAGACTCTAAAATAACAAGTCATCGTATTTGTATTTGATAAACCCCTGCTGTTTTGGGTCAAAGAGGGCTCTAGAGTGGGGGGGGACAAAAATCATTATTTTCCCTAATAAATAAATTACTTGCCTATATTTCATGTATCACTAAAGCCTGCCAGTATCGAGGGCTTAAATAATAAATAGCAAATAGCTCCATTCATTTATTAATAATAATGCATCTTTTCTTCCTCTTACCATATTCGCAGGCAAAGGATTGAACAGTAGTCAGGTGGAAGGACAAATAGGTGGGCCACTGGGAACATTTAAAATTTTCCAGTTTAAGGTGAACTTGTCAGCACTGACAGCCCTTTCCCCTTCATCCATGTGTTGCGGTGTCTGATCTGTATACTGTCAGTGGTAGGAGCTTTTGGGCTTCAAAACTATAAAACCCTTATTAGTTTGTACGTGTGAGGGTTTCTAAAATGAAAACCCATTTTCAGTTAGTCATCACAATGCCTGTTCAGCCCTGTTCAACAGAGCATGGAGGTACCTCACTGCCCTTGGCAGGTTTAATGTTTGTAACACCTTTGGCAGGGCAGCCCAATCCCTGCCTTTGGTGGCAAAAAAAGACATTAGGCAGGAAAGGCACAATAAGTAGGAGGCTGATCCAGACACACCTCTCTCTTACCTTCTGCTAGCCAAAGAAATATGTTTTATTTGTGACTGTTCTCAGCATAAACTGCTCATTCCCTTTCTGACATAATCCACATCTACGTCAACCTGACTATTTTTAACAGTCATTCCCTTTCATGGCTCTTTGATTTAAAGGAAGATAAAATGTGAGCAGTTTAGCAGAGAGGTGAGGGTTTCTCAAGTTCTGAAACCACCAGACAAATGCCCTCCTCCCACAAGCAGGGTACTGCCGCTGACTGCCAGTGCAAGGAGTGGCACAAATGTGTGCATGAGTCCTAAATACCAAAGTTCTTAACATCAGCAGCAGCTCAGCCTGTAGGGATAAGTGGATGAGCACAGATTTGAACCTCATGCCTTAATCTAACATCTTCTGTGGAGAGCTGAGAGAAGTCAAGCACAGGCACACAGGTGACCACACCCACCACCAGCATTCCTCAAGAAGAAGAAAGGGAGCTGGAACCTCTGTATTCATGTAGGTTATGGCATCATCGTGCCTGGCGATGGAGAATGAACTCCTTTCTTTGTCTAAACACCCCGTGGGAGCAGACAGGATGTAAGCAGCCTCATATTAACTAGAAAGTGACCTTTGTCGCTTACCTGGAGAGCTAATCTTTTTCAAGGGTCAGGAAGAAAGTACTTTGTATTCTCAGTGTCCCTAGATCAACACACAGCCATTTCTGACAAAATTTAAAAACAAAAAATAACCAAACAAAAAAACAAAAAACAACCCAAAAAACCAAGAATGGATCAAATGCATCAGACCATGCCAAAATCTGGAAGCTCGCAGCCTTGGATGGGAGGGGCTGCCAGCATTTCAGCTTGTCACTGTTGAGAAGAGCAAGTATAGTGGCACTCAGTCCAGGTGCGGGGTCTTCAAGAACATGCTCTGCTACTCTCCAAAGAAATTTAATCACTCAGCCAGCTACAGAAACTCCACTTCCAACTACCTAGAGAGTGCAGTCTTGTATTTAAAGCAGTGTATTTCTTACAGCCTTACCCACTGTGAAGTGCAGTTGTGTTTTTCTACAAGATTTAGCTACAGGGCAAAAGACTTCAAGCATCTAAAAATATAGATGAGAGATCTGGCGTGATACTGCTGACCCAGTCTAATAGGACCCTTGATAGCCAGATGAGTTGGGTCACGTCCTACCTCTTGTTTCCTTAAGCCTGCAGTGCCACTGGCTCTTTTCAGACCTAAGTAAATTGCTTCTTTTCTTTTGGCTATTCCTTAAGCTACCCTAGGCACGGAGCAAGGGAAGTAAACACATGGCAAAGGCACAATAGGCAGAACGGACTTGATCTTTGTTTAAAGCACGGGGTCAGCTCCTCGCTGTGAGCAGATTTTCCTCTTTGGAAACAGGTTCATGTTTACGTTTTAAGTTCCAGCAACACGCTCTGGATTTTCAACATGTGCAGCACATCTGCTCCAGCCCAGATTTATGAACAAATCTGCATATAATTGTGCTGGGCTAGGGTGTTGTTGTTGTTGTATTCCCACCCCCCCACCCCTCGCACGTATACCCACCCTTTAAATAAAATGGTTTTGTCCAGGGCTGTATAAACCCCTGATTCCAAGCCATATAATTTTATGGACAGGAAAAAAAAAAAAAGTTCTTTTGTATTGCACCTGAGCTCATTAAAACCCCCAAATTCCATAATTTTACACTACCATGTGCTGTATATTGTATTTAGTACCTAGCAGAGTAATTGCTTACAGTCCTCAGAGTGAGTGCACATAAGGTGGAGAAATGATGGAACAGGTGGGACAGCCACCCTGTGCTTGGCAATCGCAGGTTTACGTCCCTGCACAGCTGACGTGAAGCTGCGTGGATGAACGGTTCAAAAGCCTGGATTAGGGTCCTTTGTTAGCCCTGTGGTGGGTGCCAAGTCCCAGACATCAGCTCCCAGTGAACACAATGGCTTCTGTAGCAGAGCAGATAAAACAAATAAGCATGTGGGATACAGAATGGGAAAAGGGAGAAGCCAAGGATAAGAGGGTCAAGGTGAAAAGTCCAAAATGCCAGAGGAAGTGGCAACTTAAACAACTGAATGAGACATCCCGAGAGAAAATAACCCTGGAAAATTCAAGAGAAAATGAGTAGACCAAGAACTCTTCTGTGGCAACATTCAAGGTTTCCTATCTTGTTCTTGAGAATAAACCAGAACCTTTTGTGCATTGCCACAAAGGGAATGATGTCAGAACAGCTGTTTCTAAATAAAAAAGTGCTTGCACACTCCCTGTCTCAGTGAGGAAAGACCCTGTGAAACTGCTTTTGCCACCATGTCTTGACTGCAGGAGATCATATGGCGTGGGAAGAGGAGAAGAAGGTGAAGCAGATTTGCTGTGTGGTCAGACACACTCTGTTCTGGGTGACTGCACTCTTTGGTGGTCACACACACTCTGATCTGGGTGACTGTACTCTTTGGTGACCAAATCCCCCTCACTTGACACTAAGGGTTTGCTCCAGCACTGAATGGGATCCAGTCACAAAGGCCTCTGTGTTCACTGCTGCTGAGGGTGCATCCTAGAGATGTTTGTCTCAGTCTATGTGCTACCCAGCCTGATGTCTCAGGATGGATTCAGGTCTCCAGCCAGAGAGTTTTTTAAAAAACTCCCCATGCATGGCGTGCTCAAGGGCACACAGGAACAGTGTAGCAGAGCAACTCATTTTAGCCACGGCTCCCAAGTCCCATCCATGTGCCCTAATCGCTAGGCTGATATCAGAGCTGTTGATAAGCTCTGAGTGATTTCCTTGTGCCTGGAACTGTAAGTGTGCTCTGCTTGAGATTCTCCACTGTCTTATCTGCAGCCCTTCAGATAGTTAAGATTAGGAAGCCAGAAAAAGACGGACACTGTGTTCACAAAAATATTGTGAACAGGGGCTGACTGAAACAGGCATATGCTGATGTGGCCCTACAGAGACAGTGGGCCCTTACAGGTTGTACTTACTAGCCTGGCTTCCTTAGGAATTAAAAAAAAACCAAACAAAAACAAGACAAAAATCTCTTGAAATGACTGAAGTGGGCTTTGCAATGGTCAGAGAGTAATATTTTGGTAACACATAACTGTGCTTAGCCTTAAATGGTGGGAGAGGCAGAAGGCTCTAACCTCAACATTAGGAAACTTTTGACATTTAGAGTTTCAGAAGTCTCTTAGCTAGGAACAACTTGTTTCCTTTCTTTTTTTTTTACTGTAGTCCCTCCTCATTTAAAACATATAATGAATGTGAACAGTCATCAGTCTGTAAATACTGGTTTTAAGTTCAGTAGAGCTTTGTTGAGATATTCCTCCTAGGTAACAAGTCTGTGGCTCATTAGTCCCTCATTAGCAAGATAGAAATAAAGACGCAAAAGGAAAAAAAAAAAAAAAACCTTTCTCCAAAGATATTGTTGCAGTCTAATTGCCTGCAAGGAATTCTTAATAATGTTTACTAATGCCTTTTCAGCATTGCCAATTTTATAATGTTCCAGATGTGACGTTGCTGTTCCCTGCTGTGATATTACTAAGTCTGCTAAGGCACCTACAGCACTAAGTTTGCAAAGATTTTAGCCCCATCTTATGTCACTGCCATGAAACAACATCCGTCGGGGCTTTCCAACATCACATTTGTACTTTTGAAAAAAAATTATCAGAAAACCCCTCTCTGATCCACTGTTTATACAGAACTGAGTAAATTCAATCACAACCCACACTGGCTGCAGCCAACAGCCTTACCCTGGACATGAGCAGCGCTACCAGATACTCACAGTTCAGCCACATTGGCTTTCCTCTTTTTGTTTTCGTTTTTCTTTTAATATATTGGTTTAGCCTTTATGACATTAATTGGTTCCTTATTTGTAGAGAAATATCTTTTGTTTGGGATATGATTTTATATTGTAAGCAGCGTTTGGAATATAAACAAGCAGATGTTTGCAAGGATCTGAAAGCAAGGCTCACAGCATCGACAGTGTTATACTCTTGCTTTACAGCCAAGCAAAGGAACAAAGTAAGCCACAAACATGCAGTTTCGAAACAACAGAGCTTTTAACCTAAATTTCTCTGAAGTTTCTTGGTGTTACGGGAACAAACAGGCTCTCCACCTGAGTCAAATTTGTATGCCACTGGGAATATGTAAATAAATATCTCTTTTGGCTGAATTTACTAAGTAGAGAAAGCTTGTGAGATCATCATGTTTGTCATTCTTCCCATCTAACAACTCATGTACCTGCTGGCCAACTTCAGCCAATCTGAAAATAGGGTGGAAATCTCCATGGTATCAAATTCCTGGAAAGAATTGGGTAGAAAAAAGGACCAGTATCGGTGCTTCCAGGAAGAAAGATTCTGTGGTGTGAGCACTCTGTCCATATTTGAGAAAGAATAACGGAATTATAGAATCATCAGGTTTGAAAAGACCTCCAAGGTCTTATATTTGACCTGATTCATTGGTTAAGGGATGCAGAACAATTTTTTTTTCCTAAAATTTATCACCCTGCTCCTCAAATGATGGCTCTGTCAATTAATGCTAAGGAGTTCCTTATGCCTATCAGACTGGGGTAATACCATACTCACAAGGGTACCCTGCACTCCTCTCTTTTCCCAGACCCAGAGCAGGGGGACATGCAGCAGTCTGACCACCTTGGCTCATGATGGTAAAAAGCTGTTGCTTCCAACTCTGAAGGTCCCCAGTTCATTTTCCCAGTGTGTGAGCCAAGACGGTGCTCCTCACATTTGCACTCTTTTAATAGTTTCAAGCTTACATCACATTCCCCTCTATTTACTCTTTTTCCAAGATATGTATATATATCCTTAGCCTTAATCAGTGCTCAGCCAAGGTCTCTTCCAGCAGACCCAAATCTAGTGATCAGTGGAGCCAGTGGGAATCTTCCTACGGACTCCAGCCCACTCAGGATCATAAAGTCCTGAACCCACATCTGCAAGATCTGGAGGCATTCCAATATGGATTCAGATTGGACATCAGCCACTCAGGCCCATCTTAATTCGTAAATCAACATACCCAACTGACTTTCTCTTCTCTGGATCCCCTCCAATTTGTTAATACGTTTCTGTTAACGAGGTGCTTAGAACTGAGCACAATATCCCCAGTGCAGTCACATGAGAGCTGTTACATTCCTACTTCATAATGTTATGTCTCCACATATCCAGGCCAAAATTGCACTGACTTCACCAGCTACCATGTTTTGTTGCAGCCTTGAAACCCCTCACCCTGTCACTCTTACTCACTGGGAGCTGCACTTCGCCCCACAAGTGATCGTGGCACAGTCAGCGGGACTCCTCACTCAGCGCTGGCAGTGCAGGCAAGGAGAGCAGAATCTGATCCCAGGGAAAGAATTCGTGTCTAGATTTTTGAACTGATAAACTGAGACAGCAGAATAATTGTAACAATGCCATCCTGCTGCTTTCCCGAGCAATAATCTATTTTCCTCATTGGGATAAATGATTTGGCCATCAGTCTCCCGGTTTAGCCATTTGGGAACTGGATTATTGCTTCATAAACTGTGCAACGCACTCCTATTACTGTTTAATTGCACTGGGCAGAGAAGGGGGGAAAAAGATTTTGCAATTTCAAATGGAAATCTCCCAGAAGCACTCTCTTTCTGTGTTACTTTCCTCAATAGTTAAGGCAGGGAACTGCATTCCAATCCTAACTTTTCCTTTGAACAAAGAATATAATTTCTCATCATACACTTCGCCTCCTCTTTTCAGCACACTGCTCCTTTCCTGGACCTGGATGCCCAGTGTTCCTTACCACCTCCTGGAGTGAGGTAAACTCTAGGCTTCTAGGCAAACATTTGCTGAAAAATCTCAGCTACATATTTTGGCCTGAGTTTATATCCCAATTTCCTATCCCTAACAGCAGAAGCCGTCCTTGAACCTCTTCATTCTTTCCATTCTTTTTGTTTTGCTTGTTGCCTGCAAGCTCTTTCAGAGCAGTCCCTGCCTCCTGGTGCACAGGGAACCTCCATCCAGCACTTCAGCAGTGGGCACTCCTGTAATTGAGGCATATCCTGTCTCCCAAAGCAGGAGCTAAGGGAGGGGAAAAAAAAGGGCCTGGTCTGCAATTTTTTTATTTTTAAACAGTGCAGCATTCACTCCTGTCTCTAGCATGTTTTCCAACACTAATCTCCTGCTCGGACACAGCACTGAAAGTCAAGATGAGTTCAAAGAAACTCTGTTCAGTTGTTTGAGAAAATGCTGAGTCCCTGCTTTCTAATTATCTAACACTGACACTTGTTTCTCTTTAGGAAGCATGAATAAATATATTTTAGTAATATTTCTTTCTAATTTCAGGAGTTAGCGGTTGAAGTGTTTTCGTCAGAATGATTCTCAGCAAAAATACATTCTCAACAAACACAGAAATTTTTGCCAGCCAAAACATTTAACCTAGTCAGTGCTTTTTACAGACTTTTTTTTCCCCTTATGAAAACCTGACAAAGAAAATGAACAGAATATTTCTTGGTGAAATGTTTTCCCTTACCAAGTTCAATGCTTGCTTTTCAAAATGCGGCTTTGTAAGAAGTCTGAAAACTGGTACCAAAAGATACATTTCAAAATTTCAGTCATTGTAATTTCCATAGGAAATATAAAACAAATAAAAGCAAAGTTAGGAAACTTCTCTGAGCACAAATAAAAAGAAGTTTGACAAAACTAAATATTAGTGTTTTACAAATAAAGCTATTTTTTATCTCTGCAGGAAAAAAAAAACCCTAGGAACTTCCTGGGCTTACTGTGTCCCAGACAAGCCTGAGAAGCTGCAAGCCAACTTCTGCCTTAAGCACTGCCATGTGTTCTTCCTCACAGGTCCACCTCTTTGTGCCAAAAACCTGTCCAATTACCTATCCCCTGGTAAGCCATATCTTACTGTTTTCTCAGGCTTAGTGCTCACAGATTGTTCCCATTGCTTTCTATTAATCAGGTGACCTTTTTGTTAAACTCTGTGCATCCCATTGCAGTAAGTTTTCTCCAAACTACATCTGCCCAGTTTGTCCAGTTCATCCATCACTGCACAGTGGTAAAGAGCCTGTGAGCTCTCTGGGGCTGCCCCTGCAGCACCTGCCCAGGGAGCTCCCATCCCTACAGGGCTGCAGGTCTGAACTGCAGCTCACAGG
>VZRE01008662.1:52894-76164 GCA_013396775.1 Cephalopterus ornatus | reverse complement strand
GTTAAATTAAAAACAAAAAAAAAAAAAAAAAAAAAAAGAAGTACGGAGAATCTGTGACCATGGACAGCTTGAGCAGAGGAACCACAGACAATTTATATTCTGATTTTCAAAGCTGGCAGTGTCTTTCTGCAGAATATTAAGCTGTTATCACAATGGAAGGGAAAATATTTGGCATTGGCAGCTAATTGTTGGGAGGTGTTGATTTTAACACGTTGCTACACTGTGATACGCAGAGTGTCTTTAATCATAGACGAGGTTGGATGATCTTGGAGGTCTTTTCCAACCTAAATGATTCTGTGATAAGGCGGGGAAGCAGATCCCTCCGAAAGGAGGCCCTGAGGTGGATGGAATTGCTGTGTTATGGTGACAGCCCGCTGTGCACACTGTGGTGGCAGGGATCTCCGTGTGTTTCAGCTCCCTGGGATACCAAAGCTCGCTGGCAGGATGTCCGGCCAGCAAGGAAACATGCCGGTATTTTTAACAGGAGGTTAGAGGGGTGAGAAGCCGGGACAGCAGCAGGTCAGATGAAAGGCTTGCCAGCCCAAGTTACCAGACATGCTTTCCTCCAGCGAAATTCCGGCTGGAGAGCTCCCGTCAGGCTCTCTTCTCCTCTCCTTCGTTTCTGGGCTATGCCCTCCTGCCTCCCGCACAACTTTGCAGTTTCCAGGGAGGCCTCACGCTGCTCATCCCTCACCTCAGCACCGGTGACCGTGTGGCTTCGCTGGGGCAGGGTGCCCACAAAGCACCGCAGCCGGAGCGAAAGCGCTGCCGCCGGACTCCCTGCGCTGTTAGTGAATCCTGAAAGGACATGTGAACCTAATGACGGGTTGTCCGGTTTGCTTTTTCATTAGGGCTGTTACGATGAGGCCTAGACATGGTGTCACTGCTCGGAGACAGCCTGAAGGAAAAAAAAAACCTACCGAGGGGATCGCAGGCTTCAAAGAGCCGATTCCAATAATCGTGTTAACTCGGTTTCCTGAAGGAAGATAAATATGAGAAGTTGATTTCATAATTGTAACAGTATAAAAATACACTAAAATTTCAACATTTATAACATCGAGTAAGTTCACACCAAGATCAAAGATTAAAAGTTGGCTACGTTCCTACAGGTATGAAACGTATCAATTAGGTAGTGCAGCTCAGTGTCAGGAGACGTGAATCTGGTGTCTTTCTTACTTCCTGAAGGATTTTGGAAAACCCATACAGGACATAAATTTCATAGGGTTTTTTGTAAGGCAATACTTATCTCCACCTGAAAATTAGGCTCTGAAAATAGTTTTTCAGACTTCAGTCCATAAAAATATATCAGCCTGTAAATTCTCTCTAGGAACCAAATAGAAATTGAATTTCTGGATGTCTCTGTGTGTGCAGCCCTTACTGTTTCTGTGGCCTGAATTCCCTACGTCTTAAGTAAGAACAGCGGAGTTTATCTGACCGGAATGGAGTTAAAATAGGAATTTGAAAGTAATTATGAAGTACATACAGTAACACAGAAAATAGCTAGATAATAGAGTTTCTGTTGCAGCAGTGTTGGAGCAAGTCCTAACTCAGGACCATAAGAGAAGGAAGCAGAAATAACACATGCATAGAGCAGGATAAATCACAGGTACCAATTGCAACCCAGCTGATAAGGAGTGTGGATGTGGTATTCAGTTTTCCCTTGACATTGTATCAGCCCTGGCTACAGCAAGCAAAGGAGCAAAGGATGCTATTTACCCCAAGTAAAATCCACAGCTAGTTAGAAATTAAATACTTCAACATATCTTCCTGAAAAGTGCATTAGAAAAAAAAACCTTATACATCCAACATGGGAAAATTGAACATTCATGTTCAATCATGACAAAGATGCTGCTTTCCTGCTATTCAGGTTTGGTCTACACCAATGATTGTAGGGAATTTTGAGGTCATCTTGTACATCTTGTCAGCCTTGTGTACTTTGATCATATTTCTCCTCTAGGGAACAGGTCACAGCCTTTGTCAAAATCATTCTTATGGTGCTTCATATCTACAAATCAGGGCTGGTTTATGAACAGCCTTCTGAGCTACTTGTAGGCATGTCTTTATGGGGTGTCTGCTATAGTCCAGCACACTTTGACATGTCCCAGACCAAGAGATAAAATGGTAGTAGCAAATGGCAGAAATCTGATAGAATTGCAATTAATCTGCCTGAAAACAGTGGCCAGCAAGTTTATCTGTTCTTTAGGGTAATTTTGCAGTGAGTCCCCACTGTTAATGTAGGACTGAAGGCGTGCTGATTGGCTAAATAAGCAAATATCAAAATTTTGGAATAAGTAATTGCAAGAAGCAGGTCACAAATGCTTCCATTTGCTCTTTAAGAACTGTTTCTAAGTATTGCCCAAGCACAAACCCTAAACGAATGCTTCTCCCGTAACTTCAGTCCTGACTGACTTGTAGTCTACATTTTAATATTTTGATTGTTGGACAACTGCAACAACTCACAGTGGAGAAACAGGTGAGCAAAGCATGTCTACAACAATCACATCAATATTCCTTAGCTGTCCTAGTAAAGGAGATGGTTACAATGAGCTATTGAAGGAAAACCACCTACTTTGAACTTAAATAAATAGAGAGTTGAAGAGAAAATAAGGTGAAGAGGATCTACTGCATTGACATAAAGACTAGCCTGGAAAAGAAAAAACCTCCAAACTATTAATTTATTCCTTCCTTCTGAAAGGATCCACTTAAAAAACCTATATCCTACACTAAAAGTAATGAAGAGGAAAATCCACTTCACTCTTCTGCCATTAAGGAAACAGTTAATGGGTTCAGCAAAAGGTGGCAGCCTGAGACCTGAGGAGCTCCGTTTACTTTGCTAGTGACCAACATGTCCCTCTCAATTTGTTGGATGAATTGTTTTTTTGAAGATAAAATACTTTTCTTTCCACTCTTTCAAATGTTGCTCCAGGAGTAGAGATTACCCCCAAAAAAATGTGCTGGATGCATTAGAAATTGCAGCCCCAGGAAAACAGCCCTTGATAGAGTAGATTTTCTCTCTTACTGTGAAGTTTCCCACGCTTCCCAGCCAGATTCTGCTGGCCACAGCTCAGAGCCTGACTCTTGCTGTGAAAGTCCGGGAAGATGGTTCATTCTTACAGCTCCCTGACCCTGGGTGCCTGAGCTGCGAGGGGGTGCATTGAACATCAGAAGACAGAGCCTTTCTCAGAACAGCTCCCGGTAAGAGCTTGCACTGTAAGTTCCCCAGTCTCTTGGCACATGGACCACTTGACAAGCTGTAACACACTCATCCCTTATGGGTGCCTTATGTTATGCCTGTTTGAGGAGAGGAGAAACCTCACTGTCCAGATGGGGAACAGGCACAAGGTCGCAATGGAGAAGGCAGAAAAGGAATCCCTGTGGCTTTTAATCCTAGACTGTATCCAGCTCCTTCTTTTGTACATCAGTTTGCTCCTCCTCTTCCATCCGCTAAAAATGACAGTGCAACTCAACTGCTTTGTCTGTAGGAGTCTTTCTGCTATGGCAACCGGAGGTAACACACAGTGTGCTGTGCTATCTGTTTATTCAGTTCACACTGGCTCTGGAATCTGTTATAACCTCGTGGAAGAAACATATCTTTATAGGGCACTTGCAGACATACTCAAAGGCACAGGGTACCTACCAGCCAGAAGTGCAGGGGATGTGATCCTTGCCCTGGGTTCTCCCTCTCTAAGACAGCAACTCATCCTTACTTTTAGGTCTTCTACCTATTCAGTGGAACCTCGTGAAATTTATTACTTAGCTAATATCTTGCAAATTATTCTGGGCATTCCTAATGTTATCTGTATAAGGCAGAACTGTCCGGAGCTCTTATCCTGAATCGTGATCCCATTGTGTACAGAAAAAAATAAGACCCTATAAACAGCAGCGCAATGGAACAAACACTGGCACATCTGCAGATGCAGCAGTGGATACCATTTGAACCTCACTTTTTTCTTAAGTCTCCCACACTGCATTCAAAATATTCTGTAAAATCCCACTTCCTGTCCTGACCCCATGGCAAGAAGGAACACGGAAACTGGAGAGAGCAGGAAATTCCACTCAAATTCCAGCTGCAATCATTTCTGTGAACAGGAGGGACAAAATGCAGCAGAGGTTGCAGCAGATAAATGCCATGTGCCCAAAGAGGCAACTAGGAAAGAATAAGCTCTGGGAGAGGGTGCAGGTCACACACGGAAGTGGAAGTAGACAGCCCTGTTCCTTGCCCTATAGATTGTACATCAATACTAATTAAGAACTGACTTTACAAAAATAAGACTAATATTGCCAAAGGTGTCTGGTTGAATTTCTTGTTCCCAACGACAGCTGGATAGACCTTCACCCCAGCTTTCAGGAGGTGGGAGGAGAGACTGGAAATCATTCAAAGGCTTTTTTAATCATTACTGTAGATCTCACTATTATAGTTACCAGAATGAAGTCGAGAATGCAACCCACATACACTTCTTGAGCACAGAAGAGGAAGTATCACAGTTATGCTTTATGTCTTTCCTGGGCCTCTCTTGGCCCATGAAGCTGTCCTGGAACACGTAGCCTTCTTCAAATACAGGAAAAGCAAGCCCAGGAGCTTGAAATCAGTGCCAGCAGAGGACAGCGTGTATCTTCTGATGTCATTAGAACACTGATTCAACTTCATGGTTGCTCTCTGATATTGTAAAGTCAGACTCACAAATATTTAACTTCTGTTGGTGAGCATGTGTGTGCAAGGCAGAAAGAGAACTGCCTAACTCTTGAAGTGATGTTTGCATAGCAGTTTGCCATGTTTTAAATAGGTACCTTATTTAAATCAACACAGGGAAATGGTGCAAACTAAATACATATGCAGGTCTGAGAGGGATCAACCACTCCAACTGCACTGGAGATAATAAAAAATCTCTTCCCAACTCTTCCAAGGCTGCTCCTTTGTAAAATGAAGGCAATGGAATCACCAATACCCCATGGTCAATTTGTCTGCTGGAAGACAACCTTTTCCATTTGGCAGGGGATGTTGCCAGGTTTTCCTCTGCCCTTTCCATTTGCCATTTCCCCAAAGGACTTGCCAAAACAATACAAAAAAAGGAGTCAACATCACTCTGACAAGTTGTCTCCTGCTACTACGCCAATAAAAATTACCATCCTTACACCACACTTCCCTGAACCTGACATCTGTCCTAAATTTCAAGTCATACATCCCACTCTTCCATTAACATGAGTCATCCTACAGACGTCCTTCTGCTACTCTTAGAGTCATGTCAGAAAGAATCATTGACTTATTGTCAGCAGATTCATCCTACCATGTTAATGGTGTCTGCAGAACCCTCTTCTCTGATCATCCTGTTCTTACATCCCCCAAAACGCTGGAAAATACCTGCTGGGCTGTAGGATGTCAGAAGCAAGGAAAGAATTGTCTGTCCTATACTGCTACTCTGCCTGGAGCATAAAGGCTGATTTGCCACATTTCAGAGTTCTCTACCTTGAAGCAGAGCAGATAAACAGCTGCTTCTCAGGAATTCACACAGCCTCAAGCTGCCTAAATAAAAGACCTCATGGTAGTGATACTTTTGAGAATTTCAGGAAACATAAATGACTTTCTCTACAGAGATTATGGGCATTATATACAGGAATCCTAGTTCCAGATGTTTAAGGGTAAAATACTGGGAGTTCAGAGTGGACAGTTGCATAAGAATAGAAAAGACAATGAATGTCTTCTGCCTTCAATCATAAGCTATTTACAACCCTTCTGTTTTTAAAGCAGAGACCAAATGGGGAAGAGGCTTCCTTTAAGGGGCAGGGGCCATGGCAAGTCCTGGTAGTTGTTTTCATTATTCCATCAACTTGGTGTCTTGAAAGATTTATTAACTCATTCTCTTTCTTGGTCTTTTATTTCTATTTTTAAGTCTCTGATGTTGCCTCTATTCTCATGCACTTCACAATGCCCTTTCTGCAAAGTCAGTGGAGATCAGTCTCAGCCTTCATCTTTTCCACAAATGGGAACCTAAATGTTTGCAAAGAGGGGGGTGTCTGTGGTTGTGCTAAGATCCAGGAAGTCAAGCAATTAAGCCAAATGTTTGCCTAGTGTAAATCAGCACTGAGACTTTACTTAATTTCTGATGGGAATAAGGAAATCCTTACAAAATCAGACTGCAGGTTAATATTGCCCCTTTTCAGCAGGGAGCTAATTCTGTGAGGGAGGTGCAAAAAAACTTTCAAAGTCTGTTTTTCCTCTTAGAATCACAGAATAAAATTTAAGTTGGAAAAGACCTCTGAGATCATCGAGTCCAAACACTAACCCAGCACTGCCAAGTCCACCACTAAACCATGTCCCTAACTGCCACATCTATGTGTCTTTTAAATATCTCCAGAGATGGTGACCCCCACCACATCGCCAGCAGTCTCCTCCGGTGCTTGACAAACCTTTCTGTGAAGAAATATTTTCTAATATCTAATCTAAACCTTCCCTGGTGCAACTTGAGGCTGTTTCCTCTAGTCCCATATGCCCATAACTCCTTTCAGTCAGAGCAATCTAAACACCATAAGACTGCCATGCTTTCTCCTTTCCTCAACATCAGGGTTTTCTTTCTAGGGCGTTACCTTGAGGTAGTGGAATGCAGTCATACTGTATGCACTGGAACTGCATACAATAATCCCAGTGCATTGATGAAAGGGGCTGCAGGACCCCCTCTGCCCTGTCTTGCCATTCACAGCCTGGAAAGCAGCCACCTGGGATCTCAGGAAACTCAAGAAAAGCTGAAGATGGATGGCAGGAAAAAAGGTCATCTCTGTGATTGCTGGAGAAGGACAAAATAGAACAGTACTCCCAGCACACCTCTGCTCACCATGGCTGATCTTTGCTTAGGATGGAATGATCCCTTACAGTCCCATCCCAGACACAAAAGCACGTGGTTGGGGCAATCACTGTGGCTAATTGCACACGCACACAGAGCTCAGTGCCCCGGGACATGCCCACAGCCCATCCTCAGCCAGCTGGGGACTGAGGTGTCAGCGAGGTTCAGAAGAACCAGTTCATTCCAAACCCTCACGGCAGTGGACAGCAGGCTGCCACGAAACAGTCCCATCTCTGAGACAGACAACCACCTTGGCTATAATTAAAGATAATTATTCAAAGGCACCCTGTTCATGTAGCACTGCTCAGAAGCTCCCTGCATGAGCATGTAGGCAGCAGGGCTGTTTTTCTTCATAAAAACTTATGAGGAACGCTGAGCAGATTAACAGCTTTAATGACAAAAATTACCGCTTACAACAGTGACTTCAAATCAAAGAACAATATCTGCAGACAGATATTTTCATGGTTTTCATAACAATTCATTATAGGTGGCACCAAGGGATTATATTTTTATTTCCCTTGTGTCATTTCTCTCAGACTCAGGTTCATTTCTCTTAATGAGGCAGTGGAAGATAAAGGGCAGTGAAGGCTCCTCCAATGCCTCTGCAGAATGTGAGGAGTTTAGGGGCAAAGTGATAACTGATCCTCTAAAGGAAGAGGGAGGGTTTGGAAGGGGAGGGGGAGAGGGAGAGTGATGGGGTGGGATGCTCTCTGCCATAATGAACTAAAATTAAGACATAAATTTTCCTACCTTTGTTCTGGCCAGATCTAACAAAAGGGATTCAGCTTTTTAATGAAGAATGGATCAGTAGCAAAATTATTATGTAATTAATTGTAAAGGAAAGGGAAAGAAAGAGGAAAGAAAAAAGTCTTCCCCTGAAAGGACAGGACTGAAAGTTCTTCTTGTGGGCTCTCAGAATAGGAAGGAAGACCCTGAAACCTGGAAGCTTCAAACACAAAGGCCCTTCTTGCCATAGTACAGGATGGCAAGACAAAGGTCCAAGCATGAAGGAATAAGAACTAAGGAGAGCTCAAAATGGGGCCAGGATTCCCCTGGTAGTACCAGGTTTATTAGGACTGAGCAGAGGTTCCCAGTGAAACTGGATGGAAACTCTCCTGTGCAATAGTTTTCTGCTGGAAAATGATGTGGAGACAGCACAAAAGGGTTCCTGGGAGAGGGGACTCCTGGCACGGACTCAGAAGACCAGGCAGCTGGTTTTTTTCTAAAACCAAAAACATCGACCCAAATGCTTTCCTAAAGTCTTCTGAGAACTAAACAAACTGAGGACTGGCATTTCCAATCCATGGAAAGGCTTCTCATTCCTGAGTTTTGTTCCAGCATTTGTTTCAACAATTTTGGTTTCCTGTGAGTGGGGTAATCTGCATTTCAGCAAGTTCTGCCCATCAGTTAGGGCCCCAGGGCTCCCAGCATTTGTGGGTCAAAGGGACCAAAAAAAAAAAAAAAAGAGAGAGAATTCAGGATCTCCTCTATTTTGGGAATTCCATTGGCAGAAAAGATTCGATTTGAAGGTACTCAAAAGGGGACAAAACTGAAATTGGGGCTATCAGAAAAATTCCAGTGAAGGGAATTGCTTTCTTTGGATTAATCTTAACTCAGATCCTCCTTCTGTCTGCTCCAAGTAGTGCTTTCCTGAAAACCAGCATTTTAAACATTGCTAGAGTTGGGTGAAAGCCTGGGAGCCTGGATGGGTAAATATATCTGACAAGCCATAGAGACAGGAGACAAAGGGGCTAGACAGGGAAAGGAGAAACCGAGGATAAATGAGATACAGTTAGTGGCATTTGTGTGTGTTTGGCTATGGGGAAAGACAATCATGAGAAAGAGGAAAGATGTATTTTTATTATAACCCCTTTCCCTCTAATTATTCTCAGCTCCTAACTTTTCACCCTCTAAATGAAAAGGGAATAGCCATCCTTTCAAGATGAGTAGGCTTGACTGGAACAGAGAATCACTACATTAAGTAATTATATATGAGTATTTAGCCCACACTCTTTCTGCCTCCTTCAAATTAGGAGGAATCTTTCGTGCCTTGGCAGGGCCCTGAGTCACACAAAAAGGTGTTTCACACCTGTCTTCCTGTTCTGCACTGGCACTAGGGAGCACAGGCTCACAGACTGAAAAACATGGGGCTAAAGACTGCCAAGGTCCCTTCCTGCCCTGTCTCCAATGAACTCCAAGAAGCTACAAAGTTGACCTGCAAAAAAAAAATTAAAAAATTAATATATATATATGTATTATCCATATATATCTCAAAAGGGTAATTATTTGCCTTCTGCTTCCCATATTTTTCAGACTTTTCACTTGAAATCAACAGGGCTTGAATCACCTCTCTCGTTTAATGAAGGCTGAGCTTCTTGTGGACTCACATGACAGCAGGAGGTGCTGCTCGCTGAAAAGCCCAGGATGGTGGGAGACTTTGATAATATCACGAGAGTTGGTAACATGGGCAGAAGACTTTGAATAAAGCTGTCTGACCTCCTTGGCCCAAGTGCTTTTACAACCAAGCAAAACAATTTCTCTGGACTCTAATGAATAGACTTCTGTCATTGTTCATCATAATAATGCCCCGATCCTGGCAAGATTACCTGGATGCTACCATAATCCTGCTAATAAGTGATGATTATAAAACACACACTTGAGGAAAAGGAATGGTAGAGTTTGGATCTTTTGCCCCAGTCTCTTCCCAAAGGAAAGCAGGATAATAAATGACTTCTGACTGTGATATATGACAAAGAGCCTTACCACATCAGAGTCTGCTACAGCAAAATTCAGCCAGCTCACTCAGTTTTGCCCGTAAAAATACTGTTCTATTCAGTGTGAGAGGCCTGATAAATGGGGGGGACCATACTAAAGATATCTAGTTGGTGTTTTTTTTTCTTGGGGGAAACAGCTGGAGACAGAAAAAAAAAAAAAGATTAATTGTTTTTTGTGAAATAAGCATTCTTTAAGCAGCAAAACTTCCTCGTAGTGCTATGGAAATATATGATTCTCTTATTATGTGTGACTTCCTATCCATTTTCAGCTAGTGACTTCTGTTTTCTGGCAGAGGCCAGGACCAAATATTTTACCCACAGGCTAAACCAAGTTGCTTAAGACAGCAAAGTGTGACTGAGCAGACTAGACAGAAACTCCAATTAATTAATTAATTAATTAATTAGAAATCAAGTGGGCTAATTCTGACTTTTTTTTTCTTAAAGCATATGTAATGCCCCTGCTGTTCCACTCCAGCTTGGCTGCTCTTTCTTGACTGAAGAAGGTACTGGAGCCTACTTATCACAGGGGAAAATTCTGGTTGAAAATGTGAACATGAGAGGTTTTGCTTCAGAATTTGGTCCATCGTAGCTGATGGAGCATGCACAGAGCAGAGTTCTTCATGCTCGCTTTATTTCTTCTTCCTTAAGTGTAACTGCTGCTTCCAATGCTAATGTAAGGGGACTGCTTCCTTCAGAAGCAGTGTCATGCAGGTAAAAATCTTGCTGTATTCTGTAGCCTTAAAAGCAGGGGAGGAGATATTGGTATATACAATAAATAAAGGAAACTTATGTTCATCTGACTGGGAGACCTCCACAGGTACAGCATAAGGAGATCAGGGCAAATTCTATCCCGGAAAACATTTAGGTACTCATGCAGGAAATGTGTTTCTACAGCCTCCGTTATTAGTCATTCCTGCTAAAAATACTCGTGTCACCTCATTTGCACACCAGAAGCAGCTGGTGTGCAAGCCTGCATGAATTCAGACAGCCCAATACGTATTTTGAAAAAAACCCCCTTGTTTTCACAATAAAGTTATCAGCAGCTCAGCTACCACCCGAGCTAAAAAAGCCTTCGTCTTAAGACAAGAGCCTTTCTCTTCCCACTGGATTAGATTTCAGTGGGAGCTAGGCCAGGAAATTGCTTTTATTTATATTCTCCACCCCTGGCAAAGTCAATGGCCTCATTAATCTGCTGATGGGCCAGCACCACGATGGAAACTAGAGATGCAGCAGGGAAGAGTGCCAGAGGAATTGCCGCTTTTCTTCTCTCCCGAGCCTTCATCTTACTCCCACCCCAACCTCACCTTCAGATCCCTCCTGCCAGGATGAAGAGCTTTTGCCACCACGTCCTCCGTTCCATCTGGATCTCCACCCTTCTTGGAGACAGAAGGAAGAATACAGCCTCAAATTCTGTGGACATATCACATCTGCTGGGATGAATTGGAAAAGGTTGAAACTAGCACATTGCCTCTGGGATCAGGCCCAAATAAACCTTCACTTTCTTAAATATGCAACAAAATTGTAACACAGCCTGTAGAAAATTAATTGTAGCATTGACTATGGTGAATTCAGAGAACACTGACTCCCTTTCAGACCACAGCTCAGATTCCTGCTGAACCCCTGTTGGAGGGGCTGTCACCCTCACACTTCTTTTCAACACATCTTTTTATGTTAGAAGTGTTTTTAACCATGGACTTTAACACCGTGACTGTCTGTGCTTTGACTTTTATTTTCCATATAATCTGTCTTGCAGTAGAGGGACCATTAACCAGCCAAACAATGTTCTATCCCAATAACATTATCACTTAAACGGAGCATGGCAAGAATTTCTGCTAACTAGTGGGCAGTAAATTTACTCTTCTAATAGGTTCATCTTTTATTAGGTATTTATTTCAGGAGGTTAAACCATAATTAGATTGCATTAGGAAGCTAAAAAAGAAAGGAATGGCGATTCCAGCCTGAGAATTTGTTTTATTTGCTCCTCGGATGTCCAAAGAAATTCTCAGTGCAATCTGTATTCCTCCAGATAGGGGGTTGCACAACTAAACAGCTCCAATATTTCTGCCAGGAGTTTGCATTTGTCTTTCCTGTACAAAAGTTATTGCCAAGCTGTAATCCTTCCCTGAAATACAGTGTGTGGAGCCAAGGCTGAACCCAATTTACTGTGGCAGATGAATATAGCCAAGGTGGTGGTCTGAATGTTTGGCCTAAAGGCACAATCCAATTTTCAACTGTTTCAAAGCTATTATGTCAAAGGCTGTTTGCATAAACATAACAATAGCAGCGAGCCCAGGCAGAGGCGGCAGCAGAGGGGACGCCTGCCCTCTCGTGTCTCCTGCCTGCATGTGCCTGGGAGCATCTCCAGCCTCACGGGAACTTTCGTGCGTGGTCATGATGGAAAGAGTCAGAATTACGGGAGAAAAACAAATGTGTGCGTGCCCTGCCCTACACAGAGCCCATCTCTCGAAGGCAGGGTTGCCCTGCAGAGAGACCCAGACGACCGAGAGGGCTGGGCAATCACCAACCACTTTGCAAAGAGAAGCGCTGGGTTCTGCTCCTGCGGTGGGGCAACCCTGGATGTACGGACAGACTGGGGAGTGAGATGCTGGAAAGCAGCGCCGGGAAAGGGACCTGGGGGTTCTGGCCAACAGCAAGCTGAATATGAGTCAGCAGTGCCCTGGCAGCCAGGAGGGAAAACCATGCCCTGGAGAGCATCAAGCAAAGCATCGCCAGCTGGGTGAGGGAGGGGTTTGTCCTGCTCTGCTCCGCACTGGAGTGACCTCACCTGGAATATTGTGTGCAGTTTTGGGTCCCTCAATATAAGAAAGATATAAAGCCATTAGAGAGCACGCAAAGGAGGGCTACAGCGATGAGGGATCTAGAAGGGAAACCGTATGAGGAGCAGCTGAGGCACTTGGTTTGCTCAGCCTGGGGAAGAGGAGACTGGGGTCAGACCTGCAGCTTCCTCACGAGGGGCAGTGGAGGGGCAGCTCCAATCTCTGCTCTGTGTGACCAGTGACAGGACCTGAGGCAATGGCTGGAGCTGTGTCAGGGGAGGTTCAGGGTGAATATTACAAAAAGGTTTTTCACCCAGAGGGTGGTCGGGCACTGAACAGGCTCCCCAGGGCAGTGGTCATGGCCCCAAGGGCTGCCAGAGCTCACAGGGTGTTTGGACAACGCTCTCAGGTACACGGTGGGGTCATGTTGGGGGAGTCCTGTGCAGGGCCAGGAGGTGGGCTTGATGATCTTTGTGGGTCCCTTCCAACTCAGGTTCTTTTACAGTTCTCTGATTCTCATACCTGCAAGAGGTGACTCTGTGCATGTGCAGAAAATGGGTGCCATCTGTCTGTGTGCAAATGTACACAAACACACGCACTCATTTTAGCTGCAAGAACACACGTGCACATACACAGACAATTTTTTCACATGCACAAGTGTCTACACAGCCAAGATGCTGATTTAAAAAAAAAAAAAAATAGATTCTGCCAATGATGGAAACAGGAGAATGTTAATGACTTTTTAAACTTTTCTCAAGCTTGAGAAACAGATGTGATTATTCAATTCATTACAAGGAAAATGTCTTGCAGCAGCATGCATGTGATGAGCTGACTGATGATGTGGGAACCTATGAGAAAGCTGTTTCCCTTATTAGAACTGGAGGATTTTCAAGTTGATGTTCTATTTCTCTTTCCCGTCATGTTCACACACATAGATGCTTTTTTAAATAATAGAAATATGGACTAAACCTTTAAATTCATAATGAAAAAAAGCAAAATAGCACATTCAAAGATTCTGTAAAACCTGCATGATTTTACACATGGACTGGAACTTTCCCCAAATCTGCCGTGTTCGGACAGTGTTTGGACTTGGGCCAAATATATAGACTGGACCCAGTTCTGAGGCTCATCTCTAAACTTGAAAGATGGGAAGAGGATAAACTTATCAGTTTTCTGGAGGGTAGCTGGAGCAGGGAAATCGTTAAATGACAGAAGCTGCCAAAAATAAACATCCGCTGCATTAAAAAATCCTCCTTTTATAGAACCATCGATGCACGGGGCTTATTAAAACATCTGGCAAATTATTTTCTTTCTGATGGTGAGAATTCTCAAGGCCTCAAGCACAGAACAATAGAGAATTTCACAGAGAAACAGATTTTCAGAGTCAACGTCACACATCCCATGGCCATTTGCGGGAGTCTGAGTTCACTGGGGTCCCGCAGCTAAGATGGGGTTGAAGCCAAGGGACACAACCCCACAGCAACACGAGCACAAAGTCCTTCTCATCCAGTATCTGATTTCCAGTCAAAGCAGGCCTTAGACAACACTACTGAATATGATAGTGTGAAGCTGGATGTGTGTGACAGATACTGAATAACAGGGGTCCAAAACTAAAATTCTTTCTAAACTCAGATGTCTAGAATGTCAGACTCAGAAACATAAGACTTTTCATTGCTCCAAATTTCCATTTTTGCACTGACTACTGTTAGAAGCACACATTAGCTCCAGTTGAGACTGGACATCTCTATCACCTTTATACAGCATGACCTAGAATTCTACCTTATTTTTGGCAAATTAACAAAGGGTGTCTCATAGAATTGGACTCTTTATTAGCAAAATATCATCAATCTGAAAGAAAAAAAGGCAACTCATCATTATGATAACTCTTTTAAACAACCCAGTGATTACACAAATAAAACAAACAAACAAACAAAACACCCCACAACACCAAAGTATTTATCCTGTCAAAAAGAGTTGATAATGCAGAAGGTGAAGGGCCTGCCAGGGTTAGGGTGGGTGTTTGAACACGGTATTTAATCAGCTAACAGACAGCAGACCTTGCTCTAGGAAGCCAGTTGCCTCAAAACGATGAAGCAGATCAAAGCAAAGCAACAAACAGACAAGTAAGCATTAAGTTAGAAACACGAAAATTGTTCTTTTTCTCTGTGAGTAAAAGCACATGATACATTTCATCATATATTTCCTTCCAGAACCAAGGTAGGATTTATAAATCTTGTCTCGTGCTTAAGAGGCACCCAGGCTTTCTGAGATCAACAACACACCGGTACAATAGCACGAGGTTTCCCCAGAGTTTTCCTTGACTGTGAAATGGGACAATGACAACTGAGATAATTACATTTTTCATAGGACATCACGATGTTTAATTAGTTACGGAAGGAGCACAGCACACAGAAATTAAGAAGCAGATATTTTTATGTGATTGAAAAATATTTTTATATCTATGTAAACACTGCCTGACATTCAGAAGGGAGAGCAGCGACTTTTTGAGCAGTCTCCTCAAAGAGAAATTTTTCCTGGAAGATCCACTCTCAGCCTGCCCCCGTGACCCTCCTAACCCCTTCCACACACATGGAAACCCACCAGCCACAGCTGCTGTGATTCATGTACATGAAACTAAGTATGAACTCGGCCTTTGGGAGTCAGGGGTGGTAAGAATCACAGGGCAGGCGCTGAAAAGGGAAACGTGATGCTGCTTTTGCCCAACTCAGCAGCAAAATTAAGTCTCCCAACTCCCAGCCCGATGCTTCACCCGCAAAAGCATCTGTCTTCCAGGGAGGGGCTGTAGGGGCAGACAGAAGTGGGATGCACTGAAGCAGCAGTGGGAGTGGCTGAGACAGCTGAGAAAGGGTTTAATGAAGACCAGCTTTGTTAGATATTTTTCTGCATCTTGTTGTTTTAAAGATGTATTCCTGTTTACATTGTTTCAGTTGCTGCTTCGTCCTTGGCTTTCCTGGGACCACTGTTAGATCCTCTTGCAGAGATCAGGATGTTTGGAATTGCAGTTCTGCTGCCGTGACTCGGATGTTAGAAACTGCTTAGGCATAAACAAAGCCTACAACCCTCAGTGTCACTCCCCCAAAGAGGGCTGTGACAGCCCGAGAAAGACATCCAAAGGCCGTTCTCAGCTCCACCATGATGCATCAGGCTCACCAACTTCAAACAAGGCATGTGTGCATCCTCAGAGTGATTCTCTGAAGAGATGGGAGATTCTTTACAGATAGAAGTTTCAGTGCTTTGCTGAGTAAGTTTGCTCCTGTGTAAGTGTTTTGATGAATTGCAGATTGATTAAATGCAAAGAAACGAGAAACAACTGGGTGCAGGAGGGAAAATACACAAAGTTGTATGTTGTGAGGCTGGCATGTTGTATTAGAGTCTCACACAAGCGAGACCCTACAGACAAGCTCCTTCCCTCACACATGTCCCTTGGATGGTTGTTCATCTCAGGGTGACAACTCCAGTGAAAGCAGAACTGAAAGGTTGTAGGTAAAACCACAGAGCCAGGACTGGTTATGTGTTATCAATAGTTATGCTAAAATTTTCTTCACACTTGCTGTTAGGTCACTACACTCTACATTTTTAACAGTCTTCTGGTTCTAAGGACCCAATTCCTAGCTTTCTGAAGCATAACTATATCCAGAGTGTAGGAACCAAGAATATCCTTGAGCTCCCTTATCTGTGTGGGCCCTGCTCCAGTTGTACTCCCACACCCTGATTTTCAAGAGCATGAGTCAAGCAGGGGTTAAGACAAAAAAGCAACAGACTCCTATTCTAGGCAGTGGAAGAAGCAGGCCCCCAACACCAATTGCCAGTACCAGAAGGTCAGTTTAACAGTCACAGAAACTCTGGAATGGAGAAAAGGGAAAATGAGTAGAAACTCAAGGATCCTACAATCCCATGAGATAAGCCACTATAAAATAAGGATAGCATCTGCCAAAGAGGTGCAGACACGAAAGCATCCTATGTGAAGCCAGCAAGTCCTCGCTTTGTCTCATGCTGGTATTGCCAAGCTTCCTTAGCATTTGTGAAATGTTTGGAGAGCCTCAGAGGAAAGATGATATTGGACAGCAAAGCAGCTTTGTTCATCAGTGTTAGAATTAAGTCTGTGTGCTGACAGCCAAGTAGATGGAATGAAAAATGTCAAAAGCTCAAGAAAACTGCAAACTTCAAGATGCATAAAGGGAGCAGCCTGCCTTTCCCCTTCCCCCTCCTTCCCATCACGCTCAGATGTAATAACTTTCCCTAGTTCCGTGGCTCTCACATAGCTAATGCTGTGTTCAGTTGCTGGAGTCTTTACAGATGCAATGCATTAGCAAAGCCTGCCAGTCGGCATCCTGTTTTTCCAATCACTCTTCTGAAACTCCTCCACTTTTCTCAGAGGTTTTATCAGAAAGATGTTCCTCTGAAACATTTCAGCGAGGGGATCTGACAGCTCTTCAAACACCAGCTGAAATTCATTTGTTTTCCACTGCTTCCTGTTTTTACAAGTTCATTAGTGTTTCACCAAGATAGACTAAAGATTAGAAACTTTCACTAGCGATGCTGGATCCCTGACACGTAATGTCACGGGAGACTGAACGTCCACATTACATACAGAAACACAAGAATGCATGGCCTGGATGCATGTACATACTGTATGCATAGCTGTAAATATACATTCAGGACTGTAATAAAAACACATGTGTGAGCACTGGGTATTTAGAAATCTCAATTCTCCTCAAATCTCCTGCATGTGTCAAGGAATGCACGTAAATACGATGTGCATACTTAAACACATCCACACACATCCAGAGGAAAAGCAAAGGCCCCACTGTGGGCAGCCTGACACTGAGCCTTTTTTTTTTTTTTTTAATGGAATTTCTGAGGCCAACAAAGTAAATAAGTGCCTAAAGTATCTCAGCTGTGGTCCATAGGTCAGGGCTGCTCTCAGGACAAGCAGGACGCCGAGCGTGTACAGAGACATTCCTGAGGACTCACAGGAGCTGAGTGTTGGAGCTCAGTGAAGAAGGCACTGTGTGTGCTCAAGCATCCAGGCTTTTTAGCATTATCTGTCTGCTACATTAATATGCTAATTGTAAGAGAAGAAACGTGGAACTAATTCCATGTATCGTTCATGTAAAAGCATCTGGGTAACAGTAAGATAGGGTTGTATGAAAACAGGCATAATCACATTACCTTTGATGTATTCTAGAACAGGAATACACAGCATGTTCTCCTATTTAAATAGGTTAACAGACTGTTTAGTTACAACAGCGGCAAGAAAATTGAAATCTATTTCTAATTTTCACACAGAAGCTGCTTTCTCTTGTGTCCCTGAAATGCAGTTGGACAGCTTCTTCTTATAAATTGCGGTTGTGAAGCAAGGAGCAAGAGAGATAGCTTTCAGATTAGTAAATTTGTTTATTCCAAAGTCATAAAACACCACTTTGTTGTTAATAATGATGATTTAAATCCAGTTGGCTCTTAAACTGTCTGTCCTGCGTTTGGGTTTTATTAACACTTTCTCAAAATCTCCTATAATTGATCAATTCAGAAATGATGAGAAAAGAAAAAAACATGAAGGGAAGCACGTTTGCTTTGGTCTAATGATTTTAAACAAGCCTGATGTGTCAGCCAACAGAAAGTGCTGTTGATATAATCATGAAAGGTACCGGGTAACTTACTGCACTTTCACATTAAACTAAATCTGTATGATCCAGGAGCTGGAGCTTTCTGCTTGACTGCTAAGAAAATGTCAAAAAATGTCATATGTTTAAAGTGAGTTCTGAGTCCTGTGGTGATTTACAGCCCAATGTTTATGATAGAATCAAAAAGCCTTTCTTTGTTTGTTTGCTTTTGTTGCAGATCAACTTCTATGATTTCTGAGCTTCATCACGTGAATAAGACCAGCCTCACTTTAAAAATGGTTCCCTGGATGGCCAAAATATCAAATTCCTTTAAAATTGTCCTGAGCCCTTAACACCACAGAGCCATTATTAACTTGTTGCCAGAGACTATAAAATAAAATATTACTGCTTGGTTACACACCATACTTGTTTCTTTGTGCTCTCTTTACAAGGGAAGCAAAACAACTGCTGCATATCTGCCCACTTTGGAACTATTTGCCATTTCATGCTATGATTAAAATTATTAATTACTTTTCATGACTAACGAATACTCTATTATTATGTCGCTCAAACTTACTACAGTGTTTGGCGTCTATTTGTGTTTCTCCCAAAGTCTTTGAACCTTCCAAACAGAGCTGGAAATATAATCAGGTGTTTTCATGCTATTTTCATTACTGCTCTCTCCCTGGCCAAACCAGCACTGCTGCAAGAGTATTTTATTTGATGTGTTTCACCTTCACCTTGAAGGTTTTGCTGAGACCACCACAAAAGGACACTGGAGGGAAAAGTACTAAGTAAAGTAGCAGAGGTTTCCTGGGCCACAAGGAGGAAATGGCCTACTGTCAGTTCAAGCAATGGGTAAAGGTTTACCAAGTGCATGATAAAAGATAAGTACCACCACCATCATGTGTCAGTGTGAAGGTTTTTTCATCTGACATCACTGATAATTTTACCCAAACAGCACAGCAATGTGGCAAACAGACTGTAAAGTCTTTGGCACCCCACAAGCCCTACAAGAGTATTGATGTTTCAGTTGGTCATCTGTGCTGGGAAAAAACTGCAAGTGTTTGCAAGGGAAATAGCAAACCTGATCCTCCTACCTGTTGCCTTCGTTTAGTTCCAGCCAAACCACTTTGTTATTCATGACCTACATAATACAGGTAGCATGTTAGAATCTATATAGACAGGTGGAGAAGAAAGTAATACCAGAGGAAGCCAAGTTGACTGTTTACCTCTTCCCAGATTTTTAGAAAGGTCTTTATAGAAACAGTGGGTTCCCCATTAACACAAAGTAAAGGATGTGCTGCCTTTTGCAGAATGTACTGGCATGGTTACTAAGAGAAAAAAATAGCCTTCAGCGCCGAAGGAGGAGATCAAAATCTGCTCTCAAGTCAGGTTGTTAAGACAAAACTCTACCTGGCAGTTTCATCTGTTCATTAGCTGTTGTAAATGAGCAATGTATCATATTTACTTGAACATAATCTTTTTCAGTCTCCCAGGCACTTAAGAAGTAAGTGTCACCTTGGGGCTGGTATCCTCGAATCCGAGTAAAACCAATAGAAACTTGGGGGAAGGGGAGGGAGAATGGTAGGACTAGAAATGATAGCAAAGTTAGCATGTTTGGAAATGATTTCTACTGTTTCCCTTTGAAAATCCCCAGATATTTAAAGTGGAATGTTATGAGTGTATAAATTACCTTTTGGAAGGAATGAGTTTTAATGATGTGCTTGACAGAGGGGAAGCACAGGGGCACAGGAGAAACCACCTGGGAGCAGAGCACAGCATGAGTTCAAAGAAAAAAGCCAAGAGCTGAGAGTAGGAAAATTCATCAGGCAACTTGGCCAAGGCAGCAGAAGGCAGTGGAAAGAGATGAGAAAATGGAGACAAGCTTCGGTAGATCTTCCTTCCCCATTGTTTTTCTCTTGCTACTGACCCCTCCATCTCCTGTCTCTCCAAGCAGCCAAGGCAAGGTGAGACCGTCTGGCTTCTGCAGCCCAATTTCTCCCCCCGCCCCGCCACAACCTTAACACCATCTGGGAATCCACACTCCTAATGGAGTTTCCAGATGTTCATGTCATTCTGGTGTTTGTGTCATTCTGGATCTGCTCTTTCAGTTCTCTTCTCCTGTGTCTTCATCATGGCATTGGACATGAATCAAAACTTCACACGACCCAGCAGAAAGCACAGGAATCTCAGCAGGATGAAAGCCTGATGCAGGTAGGGATAACCGAGCCTTTATTACTCATGTTCATGCAAGTAGAACTATCTTGCAGACAGCCACAGATGTGCTGAAGTGTTTAAGGGATGTATCACCCCATTTCCCATCAGCCTTTAATAGTGGTCAGCTTCCAATGCACACCTCGATCATCCCTACTGGGATGTCCATCGCCTGGAAGAGTTTTACAATAAGTATAGATAAATCAACACACGAAATACCAGAAGGAACAACTTTACCACCTTGCTAGGGGTGGTAATTTAATTTAATCTAAATGTCACCCTTCTCAACTTCGCATTTGCACTGGTTAAGACAGAGCTTCTCCAAGCCAAACCATATCCCTGTCATGACTATAATTAACATTTACTGAGTTTAAAAACAGAATGATTACAAATTGTTTTCTTCAGACTTATGATTACTTCCTGCAAGTGTCATTCAGGTGAATGTTCCTAACAAGACCTCAAGAGACACTGCCTACAAGGCAGGGGTTTTTTGAACCCTGAAATCTCACTGTTCTACTAGAAGAGAATAATGTATCAGCTTCATTCCGGCCTTCTAAAAGAGGAAAAAATGCAATATGGTTTTCTGCAGCCACTCTAAGCAAGTATTAATGGGGCTCTAGTAAAGACTTGAGCATATAGCAAGGGAGCACAAAATAATGAGAATTAAAATCAAAAAAACAGTAGCCATTTCACAAACTCCTGAGCCACAAGTACCTTTTCTGTAATTTAAATTAATGCACTTGGAAAGTTGCACAAAGACACTTTAGTAGAGAAGAACATCTGCTCTGGGATTTAACAAAGAACAGTTACAGTGCCTAAAACATACCCCCAAACTTAGTCTGTACTAACTTCCTGCTCAGATAAGCCCTAAGAGTTGAACTCTTTGCTCCTGATTTCCCCTGTGAAGCTGTGCAAAACCCAGGGTGGTGGGAGCATGTGCCTTGGAGAACAGGGGTCAGAACCAGAGAATCTATTCAATTGTTTTCTTACTTAAATGACAAGTTAAAAAAAAGGTTCCCTTAAACTCCCAGCCAAGGAAGAAAGTAACTTGGCAGACAGATTTCTTCTGAGTTCTTTTACTGGAAAGATTTATATTTTGCTCACCACAAATATACAGAGCAGACGTATAGCACACTGCGTACATGCCTGTGCTCCTTGTAGCAGAAGTTTTTGGCAGTCCTTTCTAGGGTAAGGCTTAGGAAAAATCATGCTGCTGGGGGCAACTTGGCCATTGTAAAAGCCAAAGCCGGCTTTTAACTAGATATATTAGAGATTTAGGCTGTTGTGATTTTAGGCCAGAAGGTACTACTGATCACCCAGTCTTGTCTCCTGCACCACACAGGCCATAGGGCTTCTCTAAATTAAATTCCACATTTGAGTCCAATAGCTGCAGATGAACTCAACTGTCTTTTAGAAATCCATCCAATAGCAATAGGAAAGCTTCCAGTAACAGAGAACATACCACATCACAGAATACCATATGTCCAGGATTTCTTGGACAACCCCACTCCATGTGTGGTGTTTACACCCCATATGGCAACTCAGAAACTTTTGGAAAGCTCCAAGTCTGCTGTTCCCAGGCAGAAGTTACTATAGCCCATGGCTCTTAAGAGGTCAACCTGCCTTTGGATGAGAGCCCACACCTGTCTAGAGGCTCTAGACAAATGCAGTCATCCCTCAGATCAAAACCAATTTGGGTAAATTCGCTCTCTGTCCTCTGCAGAGGACCCACAGAAGAGAAGAGGTACCCAGCACCCTACTTACAGCCCCACTACAGTGCTTCCAAAACAAAATAATCCTACTGTTAGAAGCATCTTAGGGATATCTTAAAGAAAGGCAAGTAACAGCAGAAAGAGAAAGAAAATGCTCACAATGGTAAAAGAGTTCTAACAAAGCCCTTGACCTCTTTTCTTCTTTCTTTTTTAAGCTGCTTCTCTCACGAAGTCTCCTCTCCATCAGGCAGATAAGGCCCTACAGCTGCCCAGTCCTTCCACTCAGTTGTGAGCAGACTCTCTCCCCAGAGGAACAGTGTTAAGCTTTTCTCTGCTGACCTACTGGGCTAAGTTATTCTTTGGGGTTTGGGGCACATTGAAAGTGCCATAAAGACTTGCAAGAAGTCTGTTGAAAACAGAAAGAAAATCATTGTTTCTTGAGGCTATGCAAGTATTGCTGGTTGCAATTGCTGGTGGCAATAAATTTTGCAAGTTAAGGTGCATTTGTGTGTACTGTGGGTTACTGAAAGGGGAGAATTTCAACTGCATGACCATGATTTAATTTGTTTTGCACTTCATCATGCCAAGTTGTAGTGCGTCTCCTGAGACTTCATATTCTGCCTTGAAAGCAAAGAACTAATTATTGTTGAGCTTTACCTATTTCATATTGTTACTCAAAAGTTTGACAGTGCAACAAATCACCAGGCTTTCCAAAATGCATAGTTATCATGGAGACCTCTGTTCTGAGGACTCCAATCACTCAGTGAGTTTTCAAGTAGAGTCCAGCATTCACTTTCTGAAATGCAGACATTTTTCAGGTATTTCCCGCTGGACTAGGAAGTCACTTTGGATGTCTCTCCCAAAGTCCCTGTCCTCAGGAAACTTAGTTCAAGCAAGGGTGGTTCCAAAGCTGCTGGTATTGGCATAAAGCTGCTCTCTGTGGAAATCATTCTCATTTCTCAGTGAGGGCAGAATGACAGTACTCAGCTTTTGAAAGGGGCACACACCCAGCATATACCTCAGCTCTTGTGATATAATAGTAGCCACACAAGTCCACAACTCCTTTCCACTTCATATCCTGGCTGCACCCAGCCACAGGGAAGTCTTCTGTTTTGTTATTCCTGGATTTTTAGAGCACTATTGATGGTTATGAGGCTGTGTTTTAGCTTGTGTAAAGCAGTGGCATACCTAATTTAACTACAGCAAACATAGTTGCAGAGCCCTACCACACTCTATGCTATGGCCTAATGCACTCAGTCTTTTAAAAGCATTGTTTACATTATACACTTTAGAGTGAAGCAGTATTAGTAATAGAGACAGGAGAGCATGT
>VZRE01008662.1:14066-52883 GCA_013396775.1 Cephalopterus ornatus | reverse complement strand
GGGGGGGGGGGGTTTCTCTCCTTTTATCCTGTGTTTAGAAACAGAATTTTACAGGTCAACCATCCAGCTGGTGCAACATCCATTATTTACTCCTGTTGGACTGGGAATCTCAGCAAGACCCAGCACCAGCGACCTGACACTGGCAGCACAGAGAGTGGAGGAGGCAAGAAAGATGCTCCCCGATGTCCCCAGCAGACTGTTCCTGCTGTCTCAGACAGACGAAGAGCACTGCATGTTGCTCTTGTTTGGAAAGCAAGAAAAAAAGAAAGACTATTTATTTATTTATCTAGCACCATCTTAGAAGATTCATTCCCTGCTCAGTGGGCCAGATTTTTCATTGCTGCCCTGTAAGATACAGTTTCTTACACCCACGTTGCACTCTTTTTGTAGTCGTTCAAACCTTGTTATTTTATACAATAGAATCAAAGAATCATTTAGGTTGGAAAATACCCTTAAGATTATCAAGTCCAACCATAAAAAAATGGAAGGGTGTAACACTCGCAGAGAACAAAGACATCAAATTCCTCAATAGGAGGCATATGAGCTTTTCCAGTTTTAGATAAGAATTCATCTTCACCTCTCCTCAAGTATTTGACATGTACATCTCAACCTCCTAGGACTCACAGAGGCTTTTGCCATTGATTTTCCTGAGTTCAGTGGCATATACAGCTTTTATTATTCACAGCACAAACTGCACAGCCTTTAAGGAAAAGATGAATAAAACAAAAGTAGAGGTTGGTACAAAAATAAAAGAAGTTACTTGTCCACAGAACACTGGGTTTTTTTGTTTTCTGGGTTGGTTTTCCTTTTTCTTAAGCTACTGCTATCTCTACAGGCCAGAGACTTCTGGGCAGGGAGAAGACAAGTCCAACTGTTGCCATAGCACAGGTTTTAATTCTCATTTACACATTCCTGATGGAGGAAGAGAAAGATAAGCACACAATTTGCTCCAAACCTGAGGATATCGTGGACTTTTTTTTTTTTTTGACCTTACCATGGGTGGGCTTGGCCCTGCATCTGGGCAGGAATCCCAGTGCAGAAACTGCACCCTGCAGGACAGTTCATGTGTGAGGTACCAGAGAGCATCACTGGCCTCAGGGCCTCAAGGACCAAAACGTGCTGCCCAAATTCTTCCTCTGACTTCTTGTTCCAAGCCTACTCCAACCACACAAGGTCCAAACTACTGCTGGTTGCAGCCACACTTAGGTGTTTTCATTTCTGAAATGCAGAGTGTTTATTTAGCAGCAGAACTAACCTGAGAGGGAAATTCAACTCCTAGTCATAACCTTTTCATTCATTCTGTGGCACTCAGACCTTGGTAAGTCCTAAGGGATCCTCAAAAGTTAACAGCCAAAACTCCACTCTCCACATACTAAATTCATACATAGTTATTTGCACTTCTCCTGAAGAAATGGAGAAGTTTGTGATTCCAAAACCATTTAAAACATGTTGCTTTGGGGAGTAAGAAGCAGAAAGCACAAACCACAGCCATATACCCCCATATATATAACATGTTAACAAACATATATCCAGTGAGGTCCAGAGTAAATATTCTCCTTTTCTTACCCTCGGTATTTTGTCTCTTAGCCCCCATTTCAGAAGGGTTTTCTTGCAGAATGTGTCATTTGTGACCAGCTTTGGGTATTTAAAACATTTATAGGGGGAGAAAGACAGATTGATGCCTTTAGTGCAGCCTGCACTCATCAGGTCTAAAGACAGGTCAGGGAGATGACAGGAATGCTAAGCTTAAGGTGACAGGCTTGGCGCCATGCTACATTTAAGCCCAGACTGAGAGTCCAGAATTTCTGGACATCATAAAGAATCTATTATCATTGTGGTCACTTTCAGCAACGCTGGTTTCATTACCATCTGTCTTCATCCACCGATGCTTAGAGAATAAATATTAAATATGGAACTTTTCCTGGATTCAAGTCACAGAAGGCAGGAGGTGAAGCTACTCTCTAGTAATACGGTCTCGGACCACCTTTGAGTAGGTGGAGGAAGATAAAGGAATCAGATAAGATCATTAGCTCTGTCGAGTTGAAAATAAGGGTTCAGTTTTCAGTTGAGCAATAATTCTCTTTTCAAGGTGGGCAATATTTAAGCAATCATCCCTAGAAAATTGGTCATTACCACTGGCTAATAACCGATTTGTTAGTTAATAGCCCAAGGTGAAACCAAGGGCACTAAATGCTCTGGCAAACCACCACTGACTGCAGTATTAACAGATTTCAAGGGCATCATTGCTATTATAAACCATGTTCATTGATTTATAACAACACTAATATGTTTTATAAAAGAGCGGTGCAGTGTTCTGGAAAAATTAATCATTCCTTGCTAACCCACAGCTGACTGTCCACTGTTCTCAGTCCTGCAGTGGACTGGATACCATCACATTTCATTCTGTTTAAGATGAGGAGCACAAGAACTAGGCTTGAGGAAGACAAAGAAAGGAAGGATTCTTTTCCAGAGTAAGGCACATATATCTGTATGATCCTGACAATGGCTGCCCAGTCTCCACATCCACAACTGTGTATTTTTTCCCTTGGTCTTGCCAGTATCACACTCACATCCATTTCTTCCATGCTACCCCAAGAGCCATTCACAGATGGGGTCTCCTTCTGAAAGCTTTCACAGTCATCCCAATAAAAACAAAACAGACAAGAGGCTCAGATACACATTCACATCAGAAATTACTGCGTTCTGCTGAACTACAAGCCCAGCACACACAAGCTTCAAGAGGCATCGTCTGTGACGTAATTTGACCCCACTTGACCTCAGGGAAAGGCATTGGCACCAAACTGCACTCCTTTGCTGCTGGAGCGTGCTGGGAGCGCACACGGGGGTATTACAGAGCTCAGCTGACGGGTTGTGCCTTGTTAAGTGACTGTAACTCCAGCACATCACTGAATACAAATACTCTGCAACTGAAGAGTGCAGCTGTCACGGAGCTAATCAGATCAGAGCAAAGCCCGAGCACGCCCACACACAACACAGGGCTGGAAGGGAAAACCTGCAGCTTCTACTTGACCTGTGTAGCAGTTCCCCCAGCAGCATCCTTCCCTGTGTCACCCCAGAGGGCTGTAGGTGACATATATGTACATGTAGTGTATATTATTCATTATTCTTTACCATCAGCGGAAAGGAGTCTACAGAACTGTGCAAACATCCACCTGTATGCACTTGACTCTTGTGAGCAAGGTGAGGAATTCCAAGAAAAACATTTTGTAGGAGTTTTACCTCTGGCTTAGTGCTACCTCCTGGCACGGTGGTGATTCAAAGTGCTGTTCCAGCCCTGATTGAGTCTTGACAGGACTCACTCAGAAAGAAGAGCAGTAAAAAAAAAACCCCAAACAACTTTATGTTAATCATTCCCTGTGGGCAAAAAGCAACATTTTCCTAACTGCTGTAGTGCTTGAACTGAAACTAGTCTGCTCACATAGGAAAACTTCAGGTGGGGCTATTCCTCATTTAGAAGGATACTGAGAGTTCATTTGTCCGTTCTGTCCGTAAATCTGTTCTTTCTGCCAGCAGTGCCTATCAAGCCTGAAGGAACTTCCATACTTTCAAGGGCAGGACATAGCAGTTCATGCAAGATTTCCCAAGCTGTAGCATGAAAGCCTCAAAGAGAAAAACTTGGAGGAGAATGAGCTCTGCTTCCAGATGGCCGGGAGAACTCCTGTGATTTCCAGTCAAGTAGCACTCTGAGTAGATGCAGTACTTGAAACTTCATTAGAACTGAAACTGGGATCCCCAGCTCCTCAGTGCACTTAGATACTCCTAATATTTCAGTGGGAATTTGGTCCCTAAATACCACTGAGTTCTGGAGCAAAGTCTTCAAGCAGACCAGGACTTTACAATCTCTGCCTGTTTATTCCCAAAGGAAATTTGAATATGAACCCAGTTCGGCCAAAAGAGACAGACAGATGAGCTAGAGCAACTATATGTACATACCTGCCTGTATATAGATTAATCATAATAAGGACCTGGTGTGGACATTTCAACCCAGTAATTTTAATGGAAATGAGGCTCTAAATCTGTATTATCGCACCAAGAAAAATTGAGCTATTTTCACATCTCAGTTGCCTAATGGACTAGACACACATTTTCCTTTGTCTTGGGGAATGAGCTGTAAGTGACAGGCTCTCCCCTGGTTGTTAATGATATTTTCTTCTGTTGCCTGGCCCGTAACAGCCTGCTTGGTACAGCAGGCTGTAAGTACCACTTTCTGCCCCAAAGCTGTTGGGGCTTACAGTGGTGCAGGAGGTGGACAATGTGGATGCACAGATGCACACATTGGTCACCAACCCCTTCTACTTCCGAAATGAAAATGTCTAGTGAGCTGAAATTTCACTCAAAATGCAGCTGTGAACATTTACTTCACGCAATAGTTAAGGACCCCGTGACTTTCTCAGAGGTGAGTTTTTCCACACAAAAAACTTGGTTGATCTCATTGTAAAGACTGAGCAGAAGTCAAGTCAGAGTTTTGGGATCTGCCCCAGTTTTACTAGTCACTGGAAATGTGTTCCCATGTATTACACAGGCTCACTCTAAGATATGTTCTGAAGCTGGCCCTGCCCAATAGACCTAATAAAGATTGTCGACTGCAATAAAACTTCTTTGACAAGTTAGGAAGAACAATTGGAAACATAAATTCATGCTGTGGATCCAGCACCTCCGCAAACATTTACTGCTTCTTTTTTTTTTTCTTTCCCACAGAATGTTTTTTTTTAAAAAAAAAAAAAAAAAGGAAAGAAAAATGACAAAGAATTAGCTGTACGTTTGTGGTTTATTGGTTTTCCTAGAATTTATTGCGATGCCAGAAATTAATTTATGAATAATAGCGAGCATGGGATCACAACGAACTTCATGCAAAGAAAAAAAAACACCTAAAGAATGTTCCAAGTTGGCAAGAAAAAGCCCCTGCATCAATTTGAATGCCAAAAAAGGAGGGTAAATCTCACATACCAGCTTTGGAAATCATTAAGGGTTTGTAAATTATGAGACAATGTTACATTGTCTTCCCAAACATTTTTTCCCATTTACTTCTCTGTGTGCCTAAGCTCACAGTGTCCTGGAATTTTATTGCTTTATGGCCACCGATATGCAGAGATTTGGGAAAATGTCACTTTTCTTTTCCCCCCAACAGTTGTTCTTTCTTTTCCTTTGAATGGAGATTGCTATGTATTACTCACTCTTATGTCTCTTTGACAAGGATCATTACTTATGTTTATCATAAAAAGATGCTCCGTATTACTGTCATATGGTTTCAGGATTTGTTAGTATAATGTTGCAGAGTTCGGAAATGGCATAAAACAAAGACCAGTTTTATTTGGCATTTTTGGGATAGTCTTTCACTGCCAAGCTCCTCCCTAGTTGCTCCAATACAAGCATCTCTAAGGTCTAAAATGGAAGAGCTCATTTTGCATAGGGAAATGAAAGAGGGGCCAATTCTCACCTAGGAAAAACAGGTAGAACATGATAGAAGACACATACAGGACGTTACATTCGTTTGTAGCACAGTTCACATTAGCACTGTATGGCCAAATACATCTATCTGTCCAGGGCTTAGAGCTAGTTAAACCCTACAAGTACCAGGAGGTATGTTTCTCCATCAGGAATCCCCACCTTAGGACTAGGATCCTTGTCAGGGAGCTCAGCAGAGAGAGGAGCAGGAGGGTGCTGCTCTAACCAGCCTAGAGAGCAGAAGCAGGACTGAAAGTCATGTGCATGAAAGCACTTTGCAGCCATATGGATTATCCTCCATCCCACAGCCAGGAAAATGCCATGCACTAGGAGATCCTAAAGGGAGAGGGAATACAGTCTCCTTTACATTTCTATCACTCTAAGAAATTCCTCCCAGAGAAAAACTCTCCCATCAGTGTGTGGTTACAGAAGGACTGGAAGCTGCCAGTGTGTTGCACAACACTGTACTCGAGAAAAATTTGGGAAAGATACAAGAATTTCCCAAGTGCTGATGTCTAAGTTCTAAGGAAATGGAGAAGGAAAGGCTGGCTGGATGGATGGATAGAGTCCATTTGGTTCCTTCCTGGCAATGTATCCACTCCAATTTCACCTGGTCAAAACTCATAATACCGGCACAGACACTGGAGTGACATGAGATCGTTTTGTACAGCAGGTTCTATATCCATTAAATTAATTTAATACTGACCTTATCTAACTATTAGTCAGATGGTGTTTATGGAGGTCTTCACCATCACCAATCAATGTTGTAATCCATTTATTAAAATGGAATTTTCTCAAGTATTCCCAGGTATGGTTACAGGCCAGTAAATTTAATATGAATCTTATTTTAAATACAATCTCTGTCCCAATCACTAGGAAAAACTCAAGTAGTAAAACCTTGATGTGGATGTCAGTATAATAAACATTTGCAGCTTGTGGAGAATATTTAAATTGTTCAAAACATAAAAATGTGAAAACGAGAATCAACATTTTTTAAGCTGTGTCTCATTCTGAATTTGGAAGAAATCTAAAAACCTCCAGACTTTCTGTTGAAATATTCTTCATTTATGCTGGATAAAAATGCTTTTCATCAGAAAGGTCAAAATGTTTTCACACTTTATTTCCTTTTAATTTAATTCATTTATTATAAGAAATTATATTGAAATCAAAATGAAACCTTTTGACCCTTTTGGAATTACAGGTCCTTTTCTTATCAAAGTGAAGCATTTCTACCTTATCTAAGTGACTTTTGAAATATCTTCCCACGAAAATGTTGATTAAGCTCTTACACTTGTGAAAGTAATTCAGTTTTTTTAAATGGATACTTTTCAGTGGAATAATTCCAGAGCACTTGCCACACAGAAATATCTTTCATAGTAAAACAGACCTAAAATTGAAGTTCTTCTACTTTTATAAAAGAAAAAATATAACCAGTGCCTCTGATAATTGTTAATTTGAGAGATGCTTGATTATATTCAGCAAAACAACAAAATTTGTGCCAGACAGCAAACCAGAAAACTAATGAGGTTCTGAAGAAGTGTAACAGCAACCTCCAAACTACAGCCACATAAAAATCATCCTTGTCAAAGCCCCGCACTGCAAAGCCTCTTCAGCACGACATCTCTAGACAACTTCTGCAAAATCCTCTAAATATGGCCAAATACCGACTTGGCACGCACAAGGCCAGGTGAAACCCAGCTAGATTTCGAGCTCCACAAGGGCTGTGCCAGAGGGATTTCAGCTCATGTATCAAAATTAGGTTTCAGAGGCTTGCAGCCGGTGAATCCTGCGGCAGCTCTGCGGATGGCTGCTCGGGAAGCCGGGGTGCTAATGAACAGAGAGCACAGTTTAGACTTCCTGCATTGGAAGTAAATGACAGGGGTGGTTTATCTTATTGTTTCCAATGGGTGCATTTGACAGGAGTTCAGCTGGAGCAGAGAGGGAAAAGGAAAAAAGAAAAAAAAAAAAGAAAAATGTTAGGTCTGGACCAAAATAATAATGACTGAGAACCACAGCGCTTTCCTTTCAAGTACTGTCACCTTAAACAGGGATATATCTTACCAGGAATGGAATGACAGCTATATAGGTGGCTGTAGTTATAAATGCTGGCTATAGAGTCACTGGAGTATAAAAAACACATTGGGAGGATGTTTTCATTACACATTTGCTTTTGTCTTCCTTTGTCAGGTTAGTGTTGTACTTGCTCTGTTGTGTAGTAGCAGTGATTTTTATTGATTTGTGTTCTTTATACTGTAAATGCTCCTGGTCAGGGGCTGTCATCACTGCTTGGCATGACTACATTCTGTATGGTACTTAGCATGAAATATATCAATAAAAATGGTGAAGTCCCCAGAGGATTCAGCTGTGGAGTGCTGAGCATGTCCCTGACACATCTCACCTCAGGATCCACAAAATAAGGATTCACAGAGGAATTCAAAAATAACATTTTGCTGCATGTTCCTTTCTGAATGTGTCTGCTCCTCTCTGCCTGTGGACAGGCACTGGCTTTTGCGAAAAAAGGAGTCATGATTATATCAGGGTTTTTTTAACCTTCAACTCTAAGAATTTTAAGTTTTTTAAAGATAGAGATAGAGATAGATAGAGATGCAGAAATAGAGAGGTTTCTAAAATCCCAGGACCCCAGAGATTAATTTTAAGAAAAGAAGATCCATTAGCACAAGAGTGCTGCTAACATAATGGAAGCCAGCAATGATCTGTTCAGGGCTTCCCTTATGAATCCTCCTTAGAGAAACTTTTCATCTTTACTACTTCCTCATGACCCAGTTCAGGATTTTCACTGTTATTCTCTGGGGGCCTTTACGCCACTGCTACTTGTCTAATTCGGGTCCTGAGTCAGCAAGATACTTTACATCTCTGCCGAGTAGCCCCACTGGCTGTACTGGGATTACTCCCATGTTTAAAAGTAGTATCTTGCTACATTGAAATAACATGCCCTACTTAAAATTGCATAAACCAGGATCTGCTGGGTCCAGACCCCAAAACCATCAGGTGTCTTTACACAACTGCTTCTACCGAAGGTCACTCATATGATCAGCCACAACTCAGGAATGTCGTGTCACTGTCTGGGTGCAAGAAATGTATATATTTAAGGTCCTTGGGGTACAGAGGATGACAATATTTCGCTGCCAGAAAGAAGAAAAGGTCTTAACTGCTTTAAATTTAAGATATTTCAATCCAGTTATTTGTTAGAGTGATGGAAGGGTAATGGAGCAATCCTGTTTTACCCAGATGAATTTCCCATGACAAATGATATTGGCTCATCATCTGTGGTCCTGATTGAATTCCAGTATTTTCCTTGCTCTAAAGCATGGATAGGGCTGTAAAGAGCTCTTGTTTAGCTTGGGACATTTGTTTCCAATTTTGCAAACACTGAGAATGTGGTTATTTTTGTAGTGCTGTTATGAAAGCCTGGCATTTTCTTCTTCATGTTGGAGTTAATTATAAATCATCAGGGTTGCACTGCCCACAACAAAGTTCTCAGACCCAGAAACCGAATCATTGCTGATCAGTGCTCTCCCACCCCTGCTCTCTCTCTCACTGTCAGTTGCTCTTTGAGGAAGGGAGGGGGCGTTATTTTAAGATGTTTTTATTGGCTTTGGAATATAAAGTGTCAGTTCCAAGGTCTTTTTTTCCCAGAGCAAGATAAACTCCTTTGGGCAATATATCACGGGGCTTTCGCATGACTTGACAGGACCTCACATTTAAATGCCTTTGCAATACCATATCTGATGACTTATGGGAGGACTGTAGTTTTTCAGGGGATGTATCATCAAAAGCCCCTTTCAGTAGCATTGGGCTTAGTCCCAGGTTTGCTTCTTTAACACTTTCAATAGAAACTTTTCTTCCTTTAAAAAAAAGAAACCCAAAACACGAAAAAAGCACAGTCGTACACACACATGCACAAGTAATATCATCACAGACTGACTGTGCACCGTCCTAGGCTGGGGTTTTGTGTTTGCTTGGGAGGGTTGTTATTGCTGTGCTGTTGTTGTTTTAAATTAACAGCTTAGGTCTTTTGTGAATTTTACTCTCGGTTTAGGTTCAAGCATGTTCTTTAAAGGAGATTAAGCCTGAAAATTCAGGTCAGAGGATCACATCAAGTTCTGTTAAAGGAAATTTGTTAAAGATCCCCTCCCACTAACCTACTTAGTGTCAGGTCTGATTTGAAAGTAGGGCACTTATAAGTGTAAAGGGTTTAATCAGGTTTCCTTTTTTTATTAGAAAAAATGAAAATCCAGCTTCTCTTTAAAATAAACTGCTCTATTTTTGTTTGAGCCTTGGTAAAGGCATCTGTGTTCATTCCTAAGGTTGAATGCATTTGCAGGAGCTGTTTGCTGCCGTCCTGTGAAAGGGTGATTGTCTTTGGAAACAAAATAATCATATTTAACTTAATTGGGCCCTTGTTCAGTAAAGCACTTAAGCACAAGTATAAATCTAATCTTACTCAAGACAAGACTTATACAAGCACTTCAACCTGAAGTGCTTAATTTCCAGTGGAGTCAATGGAGCATTCCAAAATCATGACTCAGGTCCTAGAATCATTAGACTGGCATGACACCAGCGGGGAAAAAAAAAAGCATACCTAGATGTTATTTTTTTCCTGTCACTGTGGTGGCTAGAAAATTTCTTGAGAATAAAGCTCCTTCCTTCAATCTTAACAGCACACTTAACTTGGAGATATTTTTCTGAATTAGAGATATGAAGCATGTCAATGCATTGCAGTATAATGTCTCCTCAAAGGAAGATCATTCTGAGGCCTAAGAAATACATGTGTCATCAGAAGATGAATGCGGTGTATAAAGAGGTGTTTGTAGAAGACTTCACTGGAGGTGAGGTCAGAGACCAGAACCATTACATGTAGGTTGCTGTGTAGCACAATCCCCAGTGGTGATAGTGGAAAAAACACCACCTCTCATGTTTAGGCTGATGTGTATAGTGGCTGGGAATAATTTACAAATCCACTACCTCCTTTCAAATAAAAGGGAATCAATGTTGAATGCAAATGCCAGCACAAAATGCACAGGTGTAAATGGTGCATTAAGTTCCCTTTCATTTAAATGAACAGCTTTGTGTTTGTGAAGAGGAAAGACAAAAAGACACATCTATTTTGCAGTTTCGGGTATACTGGTACCAAAATATACCTTCTGGGAAATGAGCCTGTCAGCTTGCATACACTGTGTATTAAGGAAATAATATATTCAGTGTTAAATTACTTCCTGGCATAATGTGTGGGATCCCTATGGCTGGCCATACAGCTGCATGCTCATTTACACCATTGGGCGAATTGACCTTAATTCTACTATTCAGCAGGCTCAGTTATTCCTATTTAAAAAGCTGAAACTCATGACAATAAACCTATGGTTGTAATAGTTATGTCTTTTCCTCACTTTTCCATGAACCTAAGATATTTAATATTCCAGGCCATTCCAACAAGCTATTTGCATCTAGGGTAAATCAGCTTGATTCCAGGGAAGACAAAAAGGCAATGGCAAGTCTCTCTAGCTGAGAATCTGGCCTACAGTGCCTGCAACTTCTCTAGAGAGGCTAATGGGGAAAATGCCTGTCATTCTGCGGCTTCTTTCTCTCCACAAACACATTTAAGACAAGTTTGGTCAATTATCCCCATGTCTCCTATATCCATTTAGTGTAATTCCTATTAAGTGCAGTTCCACCTACAGCACTAATGGGAGAAATACTGATCAACCACAGGTCCCTCTTTGCTATATTTAGCTCACACAAACGCTTTTGATTCCAGTGCACTGCCAGGGGAGTGAGATCGTTACAGACTATACCATTTCCATTTGACTTCCCGGGAGGATAGACCAGCATGGGTGAAATCCAGAAACCTACTTCAACAGACACACAAATAATAACAGGTGTAAGTGACTGGAGGCTCTGCAGTCACAACATCCTGGAAGCTGAGCTGAGCTAACACTAAACCAGGCATCAAGAAAGCTCAGTTCAATTTCTGTCACTACCCTGTTGTGTGACCCTAAGCAAGCTACTTCACCGCTTTGTGGCTTTCTACCTTATTTTTTCCCTTCTATGTTTTCTCTCTTTGCAGCAGGAACCATGCCCAGCCCAGGGTGTGCTTTCAGTGAGAGTCACACCTTGGTCTTAGTGCTTCTCTCAGCTTCGCCCTCAGCTTTGCCTGGCAGGAAGTGGTTTCCAGGCTGCTTGTCAGCTGCCCAAGCAGACAGGTAAATGGGGTGTTGTTTCCCCTCAGGGACACGTCTGCCCTGTCTGCAGGCTCTGCATGTGCACCCAGGGTGACCTGGTCCTCTCTCATGGTGCTCTGGGCCATCACTCTTTCTGCAGAACTGAGATTGTGTAGAACTTTCTGTGCCTGAGATTCCCTGTGGTTCTCTGAGCTGAGGCACTTCGGGATTACCTCTCTGATGCTGACAGGACAGCTATGGTGGCAAACTGAGGGAGAGTTTTCGATGAAGAATCAACGCACAATTGAGCTTGCTCCTCCCTGGAAGGAGCTCTGGCATGATCAAAAGCACAGCTCGTGTTTTGACCCTTACATGTTTGAGTAGACCTGGGTACAAGTCACAGACAAGAACCTGCCTGAAGGCTCTGTGGCCCAGAGAAGTATGATTTGGCTGCACCTCACAAACGCCCCACAATCAGAAGAAAACTAAACACCCTATTACTTCTGATACCCAGCTTCATTAGGTCTGCCAGGTGGTAGGGTTCTGCCATAAGTGCAAATAAATAAGCATACTAACTCAAACTACAGTCAGTTAAATGTGTGCTTACAGCTAGGGATATTTAAAAAGCTTTGTAGAGGTCAGCACTCAGGCACATGTGCACATCCGGCTCCAAAAATGGTTTTTTATTGGGCAGGAAGAGGATGTAACAGATAAGCATGCGAAATCAAGGCAGTGGGCAGGAGGGTAAGAGATAAGGAATCAGACCTCTAGAAGGAATGCGATGAAGCTTGTTTTCAATATTTGTCCTTTTGTATCCCTAGAGCAGTGGAAGGCCTGGGCAGTCTGTTCACACAGAGACACTCATTCTCCTTCACTCTTACCCTCCCAGAGGGCAATTATCCCTGCTACGTGCTCATACACTCCTGGGTACCTTCACATTTCCTAATTCACAGTGAGTTCAAGGTTAGACCAAAAATCACCCGACAGAGGAAGTCAGACAACTCTGGACAATGTGTTTCTGGCTGTTTGAGCTCTTCTGGGTCAGATCTTCTGCAAACAACTAAAGAAGAGGATCGTTAACAGACAGCACTGAGGGTGGGCAAGAAACCAAGGAATCAGAAACAGCTTTTTAGAGGAGCAAAGAATATAACAAAGCTCAGTTCCTCCCAGCTTTGTGTTCCACATCCCCTAAACCCTTCCTATGATCTTTTCCCTCCTGTCCCACACAGTAACTTGTACAGTTGCCTCCTACATCCCCTGTTAGCTGAGCATGAGGCAGCACAAGCTGTGGGTGTTTTGTGGCATCATTTGTGCCCAGAGGTTGGCCATTACGTATGATGACTGGCCAGCTGGCTGCTGCCTCTCATCTCATCAGAGATGGCACTATTATGGGTCTTTCTATTATAGATGAGCTATAACTGCATTTCTCAGAGGTGGCACTATTTTGGGTCTTTCTTCTCCGCCCAGCTGGTTTCTTTCACGAAGCTCTAGGAATTAGTAGCTCTAGGTTCAAATGTGATTGAAATTGGCCAGCTGGCTCCAAAACTTTTGGGGAGGAGCACTGTTTCCCTGGGAAATCAGTCTCTGATAAGGGCTGGAAAGGATCTTGAGAGATCACCTAGACTATCTGGCTGCCCCAAGGCAGGAGCGGTTCTGGCTACATAAGTCTTGACAGATGTTTGTCTGCCTTGTATCAAGGCATTGAACACTGGCTTGGGAGTGTGCCCAGGAGATGAGAAAACTAGCTATCTTCAAACTACCTGGCAAGCTTTTCCATGAGCTTGACACAGCATTTCTCAACACCTGGATACTTGAGAACATCTGCTTTCCACACGGGCAGAGCAGGGCTCAGTTACATCAAATCCTCGCATCCATATTTTAATCTCGTGTGGCTGACTACACTGGGATCAGCACAGCTCGGGCAGACTGGAGCAAGAGTGACTTCACACCCCCTGCAAACATCCCTCAGTTTCTGCCAATGTGGCTGTTCTCCCTTACACCAGCTGCCAGTGAACCCAAATGCATTCTTACCAAGGCAGTTCATTGCAGGGCAATGTCCTTTGTCCCCTCACACTACTGGAGTGGCTCTGGTCTAATGCATCTGCTGGTGCCACTTCATCCCCACACTCCAACCCCAAATCAGTTCAGCACACCACAACACCAATTCCTGTAATGGCCATCAAAGAGTCTCTTAAAGCACTGCACCTTTCTGTTGCCAGAACAGTAGGAGATGGAAGTTATAGCCAGAGGAAAGGAGGTTTGGCTGGGCTGTCCCTGGGCTGATGTTGGGTTTTCAGGACACCCAAGACAGACCACACATGAGGCAGCTCTGACCTGCCAGATGGAAGTGGCATTTAGGACTGAAGTAATGTGAGAAGAAGTTTTTCCAGATTACTGATTTGCCTTTTATATTTTCTATCCTTCTGCACCCTGAAATACAGCTCAGTCCATTTCAGTGCTTGACAATTAAAAAGAGATGAGTTCAGCCAGGACAGAGTAGTGACCTCTCTTTTTTCATGAGCTGCTATGAGATTGCAGGTCCAAATCCAGTCACATGCTGGGTTAGTTAGGAATCCATTTCAATCCCAAGTCCTCATTATACACATGGGTCACTTTGTTGTCAAAAAGTGACCTGAATAACATGAGTAACTCAGTACATGTCAGAAATATTTCTGACCTTATTAAACAATCTCCGTGCTCAGAAAAGAGGTTTTCACTCATCAATCACCGTTTTATTCACGCACGATAACAGCCTCATTAAATCATATGAGAGTTGCAGGAGATTTTATATGCTAATTTAATACCAATGTAACCAATTACACAAACTTCACATAATATTTTTAAATAATCAAGTGGGTACTCAATTAGCATGCAGTGACCATTTATTAAAATCTCAATTAATTCCTTATTTAAGACTTGTGCAGTGATCAAACTGTGTAAATTCTAAATAAACCCACCAGGAAAAGCCCTGGCCCTGAGACAGCAGCACTGCATTAGCAGCAGAGATGCCCCTGTTCTGCAGGAGCTCTCTGACACTGCCTCTCCCCCTACACAATGAGCACTCGGCATGCCCCTGGCACTGAATGGCACTGCCCCATTTGATGGAGAATCAAGTAGCAGACTCAAAGAGTACAAAAAGCTTTGGCTCTGATTCTACTTCAGCTGTCTCAGATCAGACTTGTAAGGTCTAGACACGCAGCCGAAAGCAGTTTAGTAAGTTGCCAACAATCAGCACAGCCCCGGCAATCAACTCTGTTGGCATTAGAGATGAATTAAGATGTGCCTCACAAGCAGAGTCAGCTGATGGGCAGTAACTTGTACAGTGGTTAGAAAGTCACTTGGCCAGGCGCTTTGAAGCACATCTCTGAGGAGTACTCCAACCTTGGGATAGAAGTTCCTGAGGCAAGTCAAGGCATTCCTGTCCCTCTCTCTGTGCCACTGTTGGAAGCCCTGGTGCCCAAGCAGGAGCTAAAAGAATGAGGTTTGGACTTTGTAAAGATCTGACTTGCATGTGGGAGGGCCACTGCCAGCCTGCATCTGAGCAGGCATAAATCTCTCAGACCTGGCCCCTTGCAGAGCTGTCTGGACACGGGAAACCCAATTTGTCTGTGCTGGTGATCAAGCACCACAAATGCACAGTCTCTAAATCTTATAAATAAAGATTCCTGTTGTAATTCAACAACAGCTGCTCATCTCTGTCGTCATTGTCATTGTAATGCTTTCAGCTCCCTACGCAAAGTGCATCACAAACGTTCAACAACCTTCCAAGAGCAAAAAACCACGTTTGGCCTCTCCAGCTGCCGTGAGTTTTTCATGCACTTCCTTATGGAAGACAATTATGTGCATCACTTCCAGCTGAGCAGTTGAAGAATTTGGTTTATATACTCAAAATGTTTCCGTGCACTGGGAGCTCCTTTCTCACCTGTGAAAACAGAGCAAGGGTCACATGTGCGAAGTCGTACTCACAAGTGGCACAGCTGTGTTCTGAGACGCCGGGTGGAAAATTTAGCCCATAGCAATTTTGCATTTTTCACAGGGTTTATTATGAGCTCTCTCACAGTTTTGCCCTGTGGTCTCTTGGGATTGTGTCACAGTTGGTTTTCATTTAATGGTGTTAATCAAGAAGTAACTGTGAAACTGATGTTTGTCACTGAATTTCAGTGAGATCGTTCACCTGGCAGCAAAGAGAAGTTCAGATTTGGAGGAAAAGATAAAAATTACCCAGACCCAAAGAGTCTACTCCTTGTTCATGTTGGGGACTCCTCCTTTTTCCCACGACAAATCCTTTAGCAGTATTAAGTGCAATAAAAGAAATCATCATACAGACAAACGGGTTGCTCCATCGAGCCTTGCAGGGAAGCAAACCCTGATCTCTCTAGATCAGCTCCTGAGATGCTTTGGAGAAATTGTTCCACTAGATGTCAGGGCCGAGCACGGAGCGACAGCCAGGACCCGGCTCCCTGTTCTGCTCGTTCCCCATCCCTCTGGTCCTTCATCCCACACCGCTCACACGCAGCGCTGCGGGACTCCAGGGTCGGCTTGGAAGGCAAATTGTTCTGACTCCTGCTGGAGAAAGGCGCAGGGAACAGGAGGGGGCCCTTCCCCGTTGGTGTCCTGCCTTCCTTAATCCGCAGAGGGGATTTGTGTGTGTGATTGGCTTAGTGGGGGGAAGCAGAGTTAAAAGTGCTTCTGGAATGTGCTGATGTATTACTCCATGGTGTGCAGCCTGTGGATGTTTCCGAAGGTCCCTTTGAGGTTACTGAGGGTGCAGCTCTGCAGTAACTTAAGCAGATCTAATGGAGCAGAGAGGAAATGCTCCTGGGAAAAGTCTTCTTGGCACAGTGCACTGTAAGGATGGTTCATCCTACTAATCCTGCCATACAAAGCAGACTGTGACCTGTCACTCACAGGAAGATGTGTGCTGTGTATCGGATCTCCAGATGGTGAATGGACAGAGCTCTCAGCTGTGGTGCAAAGAAGTATCTCTGACAGGGATTTTAGGGTGCAAAAACTTCACTCCCCTCTCCTGACCCTGAGCTGCCACTCACATCCTCAGCTTCCTGCCGTGGCCACCAAGGTGTGAGGCTGAGAACATACATGGCAACAAGGCCCTGGTGCATGGGGCTGCCTGTTGGAGAGTGTGGCAGGGGGTTCAGTCACTGAGTCCAGAGCTCCATGCATGAGGCCTTGGGAGATCCACATTGGAGAGCAGTGGCTCAGGGAGCCACAGAGGGGCTGAGAGACACCCTGTGAGATAGGCTGGCTCTGCGTAAGCCTCTGAGCACTGAAGCTCCAAGGTGCAGGACAGGGTATCTAAGATTCACACACCTCAGTAGAGCTGCCTGTACACATCTCATGGTGTCTTTAACATCATGTTACCCTTTCACAACTACCCCTGGATAACCTGGGAGTTACTGGGCTCCCAACTGGAATGAGCGAAGAGCCCACACAAGGGTGTGAGGTTGGTTTCCCCTGCTAACTGGAGTGAACACGGGGAGGGGGCCCCCCAGTATGATCAGAGATCCTTGCCTACAACATCTGGCTCAGGCCTGGGGGTAGGTGTGTCTGCTTGAATGCATGAGCTTCTCTTTAAAAGAAAGGCAGAGCCACCCTGACTGGTTAGGCTCGTTTTTCTCAAGATTTCTGACAAATGCTTTGTATTCAAAAGGTCAGACTGGCAATGGCACCTCACGCCCTGGAGCAAAGAGTCATTCCTCACTGTTTCACTCTGCTCACGGCTGGCTGCCCAAGCTGGCTCCATCTCCCTGCATCTGACATCCAAACTCTTCTCAATGCAGGGGAAATGTAGCCAAGTCCTGGCATAAACTGTCAGCTCAAACAGAGGGGAACAGCACAGTGACATCAAAAATGTGTTGATGGATATAAGCCTGTTACCCAAGTCCTGCCTGTAACTTCCCTGCAAGTGAGTTTTTCTCTTTCACCAAGGGCCTTACTCTTTTGCTGCAGCAATAGTCTCACAGGCCTGGGTTTTAAAGGGAAATGGGAAGGCTGTATTGCTTTCCTCTACAAATCCTGTAGTAAGTAGCTGCAGATCTTGCAGAAGATACTTGTCATCTTTTGCATATTATTGTAAGACAGAAGCAACCAGAGATAGAGTGTTTAGAAGATGGGTATGCTTCTAAAAAGAGACAGCTCCCTCCCCTGCAGCAGTCTCTTCTCATGGGTTGAATTTCATGTCAGGAAGCACCCACCATGACTTAACTCTTTGCACTTCCACGGAGAAATCATTTCCCCGAGTGACCAGTTTTGATGACTCTTCCATTAGTAGGTGTGAAAGTGCCTCCAGCAACCCTCTTTTCTGTGCAATGGCAACCCTGGGGAGTCATCGAGGACTCTCGGCAGAAGGAAATGCATTGTCAGCTGCCAGAGCAGGGAGCAGACCTGTCCCAGACAAGAAAGAGCGGTGTTTAAACAAAAAAGCAAATACGAGGGTGTTTACAAATATACTGGATAACCTAAATATGAAAGTCCTAGCCAGACTGACTCAATCAGATGTATTTCTCATGCTAACAGTCTCATACCATCTGTGTCACGGTCTGTCCTAGTAGACATTGAACTCCTGTGCACATTGCATTTCGTTCTTGGCATGGGAAAAGACACACTTTGGTCTCCCTCCTGCATGACCCTGTTGAGGTCACCAAGGTGGCAGAAAATTAACCGTACAAAAAGAAAAGAGTCATTAGTTTGTGAACTCTGATCCAACAGTGAGTGTGGAAGGAATGCACAACTAAGAGCTGTGCCAGTCCCAGGATAGACCAGCTTAGGCTATTGTGATCCTTATTTTTCGGAAAGACCTGTCTCCAGACACAGGCAGGAGGGCAAGTCCAGCCCTCTTGGTGTTGTGGTGATTTAGATCAGTTTAAGATAACTGAGAAACCACTCTCCAAGTATAACTGCTCTTCTGTGATATTCAGAATCCTTCCTAAAGCTCCGTATTGGTTGGTTGGTTGGTTCATTTGTTAAAGAGGTATCCAAGCACACAAACCAACTGCCCTGGGAGCTGGGAATTAATTGCCCTGTGTCCAAGCAGAGCTTTTAGCACATGGAAGGCTTTCTCTATAAAACAAAATTATTATAGCCAAAGAAATGAAGGAGGTTAACACAGACTTCAACAAAGAGGAACAAAGCTGCTCACCCTTTCTCCAGAGGATTAAAGCTGATTGCTTAACAGGAATCCAACTTAGGCAGTTTGTTTTTCAAAATAGTTGGCAGCTAGTTTTATTACACAACAGGGTTTGAGACACAGACTTGTTGAAAGAGGGAACCTTGCACCAAACTGTTCAAATGAAACCTTCGGCATCTTTCAGTGTTGGCAGTATTTAACACAAAACATCTTATGCCCTTTAAAAATATTTTTTAAACATTTTTCATAAAAAAGAAAGAAAACCCAATCTCTTCCTGTCTCTGTAACAATACTTGTTATACATCAGCATTCTGGTAAAAAAAAAAAAAAAAGGAAAAATAATATTTTTGGAGGTGTATAAGAAAAAAAAAAAGAATCCTTTTGAACTCTTTGAAGTGAAGGTTTTCAAATGCTATATTTTTTCACAAGAATATTTTTGTGAGATATAATATACTGTAAGCCTTTCAGAACTTGAGATCAGGAATAATAACTAAGTTACGTATGTATAAAAACAACCTGGCTATCATCTTTTCATTAAGTATACACATTTTGCCTGATATTAAAACAAAACAGTATAAGTAACACTGTTGTTACAAATTAATCTTATTTGATATTGTAAGTAAGCTGTGATTTTTCCCCCCAATTATTATTTTATGTATCACTGAAGGATTATAATCAGAGTGAGCTCTTATAGTTTCTAATAACTTATGCTAGAATTTCATCCAGTACTTTCAGATTTCAGCTGTAATATCTATCTGAATACCAAAGACGGGTATAAGGACAATATTATTACAGTGCATAGGAAATTAATTTGGAATTATCGGACCCTTCAGATAAGTTACCACATGGCATTTTAAAATTACCCTAATTTCTCTTTTATATATATATAATTTTAATTGCTTTGTCATCTCCATTGGGTAAAAAGGGCTACAGAAATGTTGGGTTGTGAGATTGCATGAACTTATCACAGAGAACCTCTAGAAACCCAGAGTTTACTGTTCCTTTTCTTATCAGAGTAACTCTACCACTGCAAACATCTGGAGCCACTTTAATTCTCATTAGTGAGATTCTCCTGTAAAACAAGAGATACCAATGGCACTCCACAAACCCACTGTTTGAATGGTTCATCTAAATTCTTTTTTGTGTAACAAATCAACTTTCTGAATTCAGAAGACAAAGAAATTAATAAGAATGCAGAGTAGGAGCATACAAAATAAGGCCATAATGCCAGCAACCGGCAAATACAGAACTGACCAGATCTGCCTCTCAGAGCCTGAAATTCAGCCACTGGCAAAAGTCTTATGCATACATTTTCCTATGGGCAAAACTACCACTCCTGTCTATCATCAAAGATAAAGTGTTGTATCTAGTTTTGTCATCCAACAGTTACTTTCATAAAATAGAGAATATGTGTAAGGTTCTTTCCAAAGAATTCAAGTTCTGGTCATGATGATGATGGATGGATGAAATCAGCACTTCTCTATCATTCCTAGGCAAGGTTTTCTTGGAGCTGTATTACACAGAAGTACTCCTCCAAGTGTCTGGCTCAGTGAAGAATAAACATTCCCATTTCCACTATTCATCTCAGGCTCTGACGTACATGTGTGACCAGACCATCCTGTTGCTTTGACTGGCTCGGGCTTGCCAGAGTTGACTATAGGCTGTGGGCTTCCAACAGGCTGAGCACAGATGCATAATGCATTCTTTTGGTAAAAAAATGCACTGTGAGCCTCATCTTAGCTCCTTAAGAGCAACCCCAGTAGGTTCTGGTGAAGCCAGTCTCTGAAGCTTTTACAAATGCAAATGTCGTAGAGGGTTGAAAATCATAATTATTGACATTCCTCATCAGTAACAGTAATTGAATGACAAACTCAGCAGGCCTCCCTTAAATGCTTTAATGGCTTATTATATCTTCAGGCTGCCAATCTATCCTTTCACTTCATACTTCAGTGCTTTTATGTTTGTAGTCCACACGTAAAACATTATACTTCTTTTCTTTTTACAGTGTCTTTCTTTTAAGAAGCTGTAGAGCCATCAGGAACGTGCTGTAAATGAGATATGACATCGTAGTGTGGCCACCCTAGGAACATATATTCAATAAATATGTAAATCAGTTCTAGTACATTTCTCCTCAGGTGGGAAAAGGTATGGGAATGTGGTCAAGTATCGCATTAAATTATCTTCTCAGTGGAAAACAATAACATTCTAAGGAACCAAAGAAAAGGGGAAGCAAATAACTAAAATTAACTAGTTTTTTTTCTTAAAATGGAATGAACAGGCTGATTCAGTGGGAATTACCAAGAAGCATAAAGAACATCTTAAATCTCCATGTTAAAAAAAAAGCTTGTAAAACCAGAACAGCTGCACTGACCTCGGCACTGCCCAGCATGACTGAAATGAGTCCCTCACTCAGTGGGACTGCGGGGCGGCAGATACCGGGGACTTTTGTTGATGTCCATTATTCCATTAATGGGTGAGATTCTGGTATCTTCTTGTTGGCTACAGCTACAGATGAAGGGCAGTGTTGTGTTCCAGAATTTAATGGATGCCTCAGATGAACTTGGTAGAACACAAGTGATATGATTTGGAAGCACAATACTGGCTAATACTGCTGCAGAGTCAGTGGGGCCAATCCTGGTTTCAGCTACATCACTGAGAAAACTTCACTCAGATACATTAATTAGTTCACATTTTATTAGGATAAATGAGACAACTTCTGACAAATCATTCACCACTCAGATGATTTATTCTCCTTGATATTTAAATAAACACATAATAAATGTGCACCATCAATGCACGTGGGAACTGAGTGCGGTGAGGCAGCCAACTGACTTGGTTTTCTCCTTGCCATACAGAGAGACAAGGAAGCCACTGGTGGGAACCAAGCTGCAAGGAGACATGCCAGGTCATTGTGCCTCTTCTCCTAATCTGCTGTATAATTTTAGAAGCAGTTTTTCCCTGCCCTGTGCCTCCATCTCCCCTTCTATCATGCCAAATGGACTGACAATTATTTGGCATGATAACATTAGGGACTCAGTTTTGACTCTGACCCGTCAAACTTCAGTCAAATAACCTAAGAAATGACATCTTGTTTTAAAAGAGAGAGAGGCTTTTATTCCTGAAAATCTCTCAGCTGTGGCATTCCAAACTCAGCAGTTTGGAGCACATAATTTTGAGCAATTAACACCACAGATACACCAAGTCTCTAAGCCAGCATAAACCAGCACTGCTCCTGAAGGAAATGGCCCTTCCTTCCCCACACCCCCAGCCCACATTCCACTTCACTCCCTGTGCTACTCCCTGCCCTGTGCCAGCACAAGTGTTCTTGTGGCCCCGCGGTGAACCAGATCAGGGAACTCATCCAGGTCGAAACTAACCTGGGGAAAAGGAAATTGTTTAGTTTTAAGCTGGCAGACTTCCCTGGCCTGGTTCACTGCACAATCATGTGTGTGCTGGTGCCAGCATAGGGAAAGGCGCAGCCCTGGGCCAGGAAGGAGAAGGCAGAGGAAGGGGAATGGTGGACTGCCCTCTGAAAGAGGTTGTTGCAGAGCTGGCTTATGCCAGCCTAGAGTGTTTGTAGAAATGTGGCACATATTTAAAATCTCGCTTTTCACAGAATATTTGTCTTCAGAGGATTAATGCTTCCCAGCATCTTCTAGCCTTGGACATCTGTGGAGCACTGCTTCTCCCTCTCTCCCCCCAGCCCAATATACTGGCACGGAATTAAAGCCTTGAGAAACTTGAAAGCGACAGGCCTGGGGATTTTGTGACAAATGCAAAAATGCTCATATTTGTCAAACCATTAGCAAAGGGGCACAGCTGCTGTGAGCGCCTTGACCCCATGCCAAGTGTGCTCCAGCCTGCTGGAGGCTGCGTGCCTGGATCATACTCACTCTGGCAATTCCCATCCAGATCCCTTCTGCAGGTCTGTGGCAGGTGCCCACACAAGCACAACTGACTCCAGGATGTCGAGAGGAAGATCACAGCACACTATATAGTGCACACAAATAGCCATAGGTATTTGCTAAAATGCTGGGCTGTTTGCATGTGGCTACAGCACTTCCAAGGACAACGGGGCTCCAGTGCTGCAGCTGCTTTTGCCCACCATGGAGCTGAAGTCCTGCCAGGTGTGAGTCAGCTCCTGCAGGTTGGAGCAGGGCAACTCTATCCTGTGTGACTAAAGCCTGTGGTGCTGGAAAACCTAACATAGGAACAGCTGAGCAGCTCTGGATAGCGACAGCCCAGACCATGCCCAGGCCCACTGGTGGCCCTGGAACTGGAGGCAGTGGCTGCAATTTTAATTTGGAAGAAGACAAAATGAAGCCACAGCCTTCGCTCCCCAGGACTGGGAACCAGGGAAGAAGGGAAGAAGAAGCAACCTAGAAGGTGTGGAACAAGAAAAGAGGAGATATAAGTTGGTGACTCCAATGGTGAGGAGCAGATTACAACAAGTACCTCTGTAGCACAGTTTCATCATACCATATATTTGGTGGCTTCTTTCACTAACCCTGCTGACCCCAGGAGAGCTGAGTAAAGCACAGAGCAAATATCTCAGGTCTGGGTCTGATGGTCTAGGCTGAGTCTACTAGAGATAGGCATTAGTCAGGCTTCCTGGCTTTGCACAGAGGTGATTGGTGTTCCACTCTCACAGCACAGAGCTCCAGACACTCTGTTAATAGCTAAGCCCAAAGCATTTCATTTTGACTAATCATCCAAAGTTCAGGGCTGATCCCAAAGTCCTTGTCAGCAAAGCTGGCTAGAAATGTCATGTGATTCCCACAAATCTTTGGGCTGGAAATGCTACGAGGATTAGGCAAAAGTGAAATCTTTCTTTTAGATTATCTAGATATTATTTGTCCCTGCTTAGTAGAGCAAATATGTTTGCTTTCCATATTTGCCCATCAATTTGAGGCTTTTTTGTTACTGCTGCCAATTTTTGGGTACTTTAAAGCCTGACAAATCCTTCCTCTCTTCCGTACCATGTTATGTTTGCTGGGAACACTGATTAATCCCTTTCCACCTCATTCTTCAAGAGCAACCTTCATTGTATGTGTTCAGGAGGAGTGTTTCCAAGGCTACAACAAGCCAAGAGAGAGCAATGCTTGAAAGTGGAGCTGCCTACTAAAAATAATCAATTCTCACTCTGGCTGGTTTCCATGTTACTGTCTGACCTCTGGTCAGACTCTGCCACTTTCACCAGTCTAAAAAGATATAAATTTTTCTTATCCCTGCAGTCTGTACTTCCATAGTACTCTGTTGGGTGGGATGAGCACTACACAGTTTGCGTGCATAGAGAGATACTTTCACAGGTTCCGCTCTAACCAGCCCTGGTGACACAGGAAGAGGAGTGAGAAAGGTTTGTTATGACTTAAGTCAGGGAGAGATTTCCTCTTCTCTATGTCATTGTGCTGGTGTGAGACCCTGTCCCCAACTATGTGACAATGACATGCCTACCAGAGTACAGCACCTTTCCTTCTTCAGATATTCCTCTTTAGCAGCCTCATGTGAGTGTGCTACAGTTTGTTTCCTGCAAAATCATTTGGATCAGTCCATCCATCCATCCATCCATCCATCTTTTCATCCATCCACCTGGCACTGCTTGAATTCAGGATCACCCGTGGGATGTTTCATTGGCATAATGGCTGGGGCAGTAACCTCTGGCAAGGTAGATGATGATGGTCTCCTGGGAACAGCAACATCTTCTACCAGAACAGCTGGATTTGTTCACAGCTGTGTAAACTTTGACTAGCTAAATCCAGCTAGTCAAAAATAGACTTCCAAATCAATCCCAGGCCCCTTGAGCTCAAGTTAAGTGAAGTCTCCTCTCTGTCACACAGCCCTTCAGCTGCTGGGAAGAGCTCCAGCAGTTAAAAGCTACTGAACATCAGGCCTTGTAAAGCTTCTCATCTCTGTGCTCCCTTCTCCAAACAGAACTAACACCTCTCTCAGAGCAATCTGAGTAAAAAGCATTAAAATGATCAAGAAATGGTGAGTAAAGCTGATAATTATAGATGCCCACACTGAGATCAAAGACAAAGCAGAACTCTCAAACAGCATAAACAAGTAATGTTATCAAACTATCCCTCAGCCTCTCCAGCAGTGGATTTAAGACCTGTGGATAAGTAAACAGCTCTTTACAGCTACATTAAGCAAGTTTATAAAATAATTACTGTGCCAATGGAATGACAGATTTTCCCCCATATACAGTAACAAATGTCCTTGCAGTTGTCACTCAATGTGCTGTAATGTGCAGTTCAAACATCAGAGCCAAGAGAGGTGTTTCATGGACATAATACTCTCTACACATCCATGTACTTGTCCACATTCACACAAAGACACAGACCCTTCCCTGGGTACTGGATGGGCAAATCAACACTTTTTCAAGGATATTTTCCAAATAAAATGATGAAGAAAAACTCAGAACTGAGAAAAGATGGGGAAATAAAACTGTACGGGCAGGTTTCCACAGCTGTCAGTTAACTTTCTCTTAATAATTAAGGGAGGAGGTGGATTTAAAAAAATAAAATAATTCAGGAAATATCTTAAGTGGGAATTTTAAGAGGTAAATTCAGTGGGATGATTACAAACCCCTTGTGAGGCAGGAGAATTAGTTCTGTAGTTTGCCAGCCAAGACAGACAAAAGTCAAGTAGAATGAAAATCATTGCTGTGATCATTACCAGGAGGGGAAGAGATGAGGTGAAACTAGAACCTGTGTCTCCTTTGTGTTGTGAATATACCTCAGTCAGTTTTGATGGAATCACCAGGATGATGTCCGTTCTTTTCAAGGGATGCTGAATTAGACTAACACTGAAAAGAAACTATACAGAGACTGGAAGGAACATGAATCACCCCAAGTAAAACTCATCTGGAGCACATACAGGGACAGCTGAAATTTCAGAGCCTTTTGTTGGAAAATGTCTACTGAAGGAGCAGGGGGCATTTAGTGGGAACTGGTTTTTCATGACAGTATTCACCCATTATTATGCCAAGGATGATTTCTTTTTATTCAGAAAATGAAAAAGGATCTAAGAAAAATTTTGATGAAACAAAAAAACAAAACTGTAACTGCAATATTTTCCACTGGAAATAAAGGAACTGAGCCATTTGCCTACTGGCTGTCAGTATGCTCACTTATCCCCCTGGAACTAACTCTCCACATCCCACCTGATGCCTCTTCCCTCTGTTGCAGACTGGCCTCCCAGAGCTGCAGAGCAACTCAACCCCCTGCCTGAGATCACAGGCAGAACAACCCAGTCTTTCCAGTCTGCCCCAGCTCCCCAGGTATTTTGGCACAAGTTCACTGACACAGGCCTTTTCACTGGCAGAGGAACTCAGAACTGGAAAAACTTGAGATATTTGAGGTCAGAACCAAACATGTCAGCAAAGCCGAGCTGAAAGGAATCTTGCACAATGTCTGGGTACTCCGTGCCAGGAAGCAGTTAGTCCTAATGCCCCTCCAGTTCATTAGCACCAAGTCGACTTACAAGAAAAAAAAAAGAAAGACAAAATTAAAAGAAAAGAAGCTGGCCATCCTTATTCCTGATCAGTTGGCTCCTGTACATATATGTCCCCTCTCCTCCCTGGAATGCTGTATCCCCCTTGCACCTAAATGCCATTGCCTTTGGCAGGGGTGTCTCTTTCACGAGGGATTACACTGTCTAATTGCTGTGAGCTATGGAAGCCCAGCGTTCTGCTGGGGCTGCAAAGACCCTTGAACATTCATCCCAGTGCTCTCTCAAGTGCAGCTGGTGTGTTTCTCAAGAGCCGGTCTGGGCTGATCCCATTCTCTGGAAAAGGACACACATTGTTGCTCAGCAATGGGTGTGCTGGGAAGAAATTCTAGCTGTGGCAAGATTTCAGCAGGCAGTTGCAGTCTGCAGTAAAACTGAATTCAGTTGGCTACAGCCAAGCCGTGTGTGGGTTCCTGGTGGCTGTTCAGACAATCACAGTCCCCAGTGCTGACTGCACCTCAGAACTTGCCTGTTTTCACAGGGCATCCAGCTCTTTCTTTGTCTCGAGGTCTGTCAGTGGGCATTACAGCCACAGTCAGTGTGTACCTTTTTCTGGCTGATTAAAAAAATTATATTGAACCTCAAGTGAGACAATCCTATATAGCAGAGTGACTGTGTTCAGCTCTGTGCGTGTGCAGATGTGCTGAAAGGGTAAGAGTTCTCGCCAGGAGATCAAGAAATTCTCCTAAGAATCATAGAATCATTAATGTTGGAAAAGACCTCCAAGATTGTCGAGTCCAAACTTTGACCAATCACCACCTTGTCAACTAGACCAGAGCACTGAGTGCCAAGACAAGTCATTTCTTGAACACCTCCAGGGATAGTAACTCCATCACTTCCCCAGGCAGACCATTCCAGTGCTTAACAGCCCTTCCAGTGAAGAAATTCTTCCTGATGTCCAACCTGAACCTCCCGTGGCACAGCCTGAGGCCATTTCCTCTTATCCTGTTATCTGGGAGAAGAGGCCCATCCTTACCTGACTACAACCTCCTGTCAGGGAGTTCAAGAGAGCTATAAGGTCTCTCCCAAGCCTTCTCTTCTCCCGGCTAAACCCCCCAGCTCCCTCAGCCACTCCTCATCAGACCTGTTTTCCATACCCTACACAGCATCCTTGCCCTTCTCTGGAAGCACTCCAGCACCTCAATGTCTTTCTTGCAGTGAGGAGCCCAGAACTGAACACAGAATTATGTAGAAACCCATCCCAGCTTCTTCTCTTTTGTTTGCTGACAACACAACTCTAAGCCTGTAAAGTTAAGTGGATAAACAATTAAGAGAAGTTCAAGTTGGGTTTAAGGAAAACTACATCATGTAGAAATCCAAGGAAATCAAGTTTTCACAGCTTTTGCAAAGTTGTACGGATAGGGAAATTTTGGTTATTGTTTGAGACCCAGCCTGACAAGAAAAAGGGAAAGGAATAAACCGTTGTTTGGTTAAACTCTGCACTGTAGCCTGTGTCTGGGTTGCCTGAGCAAAAGAGGGTAACCAAAGAGTCCTTGCACTGCCCAAAGCTGTAAATTCTCTCCAGCACCAGATGGGACTTAATTCAGTCCATGGAGTGGTGAGAAGACTCCAATGCCGTTCTTTGCAGGAAAAATGAAACCCTTTCAACTGGCTGGTCACAGCCTCTGGGCACTTATAATTTTGTTTTCTTTACTACTTTGCTGTGAGCGACCAGAATTTTCCTTCACCAAGTCACTTGCATTTTTTACATGACACACATGAAAGCAAAGCTGACCACCACACAAACCCCTGGGAGCTCTCTGGGCTGGTTGCAGACACAGCAGCAATATGAAGACTGAAGCTCAGTTATTCATTCCTGACACTTCATATCATATCAGTGATATCTATGCTTGGATTCAGGCAGTTTTTCCCTGAGCCTTCATACCAAGATCAGAGTTTTAGGAAATGAAACCAAGTATAATAATAATTCTATTCATTAAGGCTAAAGCTTGTAATGGTACTTAGCCATGAAAAGATGCAGCCAGTGGGATTTTCAAATTGCCTAAGTAGATTACACATCTAATTCCCATTGACAGCCAATGGGAATTAGGTCCCATACTCCCTTAGGCACTTTTATAAATCCTATTAGGTGTCTGTCTGCATCTTTGTATGTTTAAATACCTTTGTAAACCTGAGCAAGGCTGTGCTCCCATGCTCCTTAGGTAGTTTTTCAGGGTTTTGGTAACAGAACAAAGTCTGACCTTCTAGCTTTTCTTGTAGATGTCAGGATTTGGAGTATGAACCATGAATCAGGTGATATTTTTGCTACCTTTGGAACCTCTGACATTAGAGCAGTCCTGCTGAGGTGTGTTCAGAGGCTGCTCACTAGTGTTGACTCATTGCTGCTAGAGCAACTCTTTCATGATCAGCTGCCCAGCTCAGCTCTGCCAGAACAGGTCAGGGAGCTCAGAGTGGAGCCAGAAAACTCAACTCTTGTGGAGTTGAACCTAAATGCTCAAAAATGCTTCCTCCATAAACAGGAGATTACAATGACAGCTGCATTTCACTTGAATTTTGCCACGACTGTTTTGTGTGCTCCTGTCTGAAGGGCACATTAGAATATGTGCATAGTGCTAATCAGACTAAGCTAATTCCCTGGAAGCACAATGGTGCAATTTTTAAAAGACCACAGCCATGGTTTTTCTAAGTCTCTGCGAATGCATCCTTTATTGAAATGGCTTTGTCACAATGTGAAACTAAGGAGGCCAAAATGAAAGCAAACATTCCCCCCTTCTGAAAGGCTTCAGTGTGATCACAACAATATCAGTTGAACTCTAGTCTGAGCTAGAGTAGTGCTGATGACTATTTAGAAAATAATTAACTGAACTTTACATGACATTTCAATGTTTCTTGGCTCAAATACCAGTCTATTCCTCTCCTGAATTCTAGGGATTCTGCAAACAATGGAAAAGATTTCCTTAATGGTAGACTTGCATACTAGGTTCCTGTTGTGCTGAGTCACTCTATCAGTGAAGAAAAATGCTGAAAAGAATGTTTAGATAGAGAAAAAACTTCACTAGATAGACTTTGAGCGTGATGAAGACTTGTCATAAATATGAAGCAAATATGGGATGTTTTTATGGAAATGTGTTACTGGGTTAAAAGGCAGTTTTTCTCAGTTGCCTGAGGAGATTTTTCAGAAAATGTGGATTTTTTCACTTTGTTGGGATAAAATTGCTAATGTCATCACTGGAAATGTTAACCAGTCTTTGAAACAAGAGTTAAATCCCGTACCCTGTTTATACCCCCCTACAGCACATGAATAAAGCTGTGCTAAAGAGTTTTCTCCAGCTCTCAGCTCTGAGGCTGGGATTATGCAAGACTTGATGGTTGATGATCCTTCATGGCTGTTGCTTGACTTGATAGCACCTGATAACTCTCATCTTGAGAGCAGACTCAAACTTACATCAGGGCGACAGTGTAAACAGATGTGCCACGTTTTTCCCTGAAAATCTGAATAAGAAGAAGCTTGTTGCTTGGCAGCCCAAAGAATACTCCAAGACCAGATTGCCAGCTTGTAAAGAGAAAGAGAGAGGCAGACAGATTATGAAAAAAACTTGGTTGAAACAATGGGAGTGAGAAAGAAAGAAAGACAAAAAATCTGTGTAGCTTAGTTGCAGGGACATTTTTCCTTTTATTGATGGGTGGAAGGGCAGATGTCTGTGCATGTCCACATATGTTTGTGTACACAGTGTTGGTACTGGAATTTCACATATCTGAGGCAAACTGCATTCTGAATTGTCATGAAAAACTGCATATTCAATTTATTCTAGAGAATGACATCCTCTGAAAAGCACCATGACAGATCTATAAAAACTGACACAGCAGTAATTTAGATGGTTGGTAACAGAGGCAAAGGTTTCAAATCTGGCCATGGCAACTAAGTGGACTTCTGAAACACTTGCACATAATATCCATGTTCTTAAAAGCATCTGTTGTCAGCCACTGTTGCCTGTTTTTCACAAACAACAGTTGCAGTGTTCCAGTTTCATAAAGATGTTTTTGTTATGAAACAAATGCAGGTGCATCCTAAAACAAGCGGCTTCAATGCCATTAGTGGAGCTGGCTTTCATTTGTGATGAAGAAAATAAAAATTACCCAAAATAGATCGTTTACATTTATTCAGATAATAACTGTGGACCTGCTGAAATCAAGAAGAAGGCAAATAAAAAGTACACAGATTGCACAAGGTATAATGTAATCTCAAAAGAAGAGAGATGGCACCTAGTAAATATTGGTACAGAAAGATAAACTCTGAGCAGCAGATGCACACTAGACTCTTCCTCACTCAAAATGGAAGACTGTCTTAATGACTTGCAGCTTGCAAGCTCCTTACTTAATGGAGCCTTGACTGGGTTAAACCATTTAACACAATCCTTTAGGCAATAAATAGCTTCTATTCCCAGCATCACAGAAACATCTCCAAACACAAAAGCATCCTTCATACGTACTAAATACAAACTGCAATTGAAAGAGCTGCGATGTCAGAAAACTCAGAAGGATTTGAGAAATTCCTTTGAGCGGCTTGTGCAGGATGGGTTTGTGCTCCAGATTGGCTCAGCACTCCTAAGCTGCCAGTCGAGGAGCCAAGCAGGTTTGCAGGGAAGTACATACACGTCACTTACAGTGGGGACTCAGTGGCAAAGAGCTAAATAGTTTTTGAAAGATCTGATTGCTGAACGGTTCCCTTTTATTGGCCATGTGCTTTCTCCATGGATGGATTCATTGGATGTGCAACAATAATTGAGTTTCATCCCATGGGTGAAGTCCATTTGGCGACTTAAGTGCAGTCACTTGTCAGGATGGATTTTTCCACAAATGTACATTTTTCAAGTTTGCATGTCTTTTGTCAATACCTCGGCTCTCCAAGGGACAGCACGTCAACTTCCTACACTCTTACATTTGACTGGTACTGAAAATCCGTCTGCTACGGTTCTCTGAAGTCTGTTTGATGGGGAAGGCTTTTTGACAACTCCTGCCTCTCTAGAGCTCTTACCTCTTTGTTTCTGTTGTAGCTTGTGGGGTTTTTTTCTTTTCCCAATAACAGAACCTTTTATTCAGTCCAGCAGCATTTATACTCTCTTTTCTGTTCCTGTCTTCCAAAACACCAAGGATTCCCCAAACTGATGAACTCTAATGAACAAGCACCTCAAAGATTAAGGGCTGCTTATATCTTCTCTCAACTCAGCCCTCAGCCTCCTTCCAAAAGTAAGCATTGACTTCACGACACAGAGGGAGACAGGATGTAAAAGTCACACCAATGGGAACAAGAGAGGAATTGAAACTATTGTAAATGAAAAAAGCAGTAGAACTAGTACAAAATTAACCAGGCCACTGTATTAAGGTCTTGCGCAACATGCCTGTTTTACTGGGCGGTACTGCATGGAAGGCAAAATGTTTAGATCTGTCTGGCAATTATTCCAGAAGAAGGAGACAGGCAGTTGGAAATGAGCATCACTTTGCTCCCAGAGCTCTCCTCAAGATCAGAGGAAGAGTAGATGGAAGTTCTCTCTTTCTTTGACGTGATCTAAGAACTGAAGGTCCAGATACAGTAAATTCAATACTGAATGAACCTCACAGAACTTTGGAGCCAGAGATGATCAGTATATTCAATTCACTGTCTTTTATCTGAGGGTGGCCAAATAATCCTAAGAAAGAAGCTGTAGTAAATGACTATGGATAAGGCTACTCAATGCTGCAAAAAAATGTCCACTTAAATTCTAGTGGATCAAATTTGGTTCTTCCAGACAGCACAAGAAATACACGCTGTTAGTTTATGATATTTTATCCATCTGACATTTCTCTCAACTTGACAATAAATCTCATCAGTTTCCCCTTTGAGACTGAGTTTGTTCTTTCAGCTTTCCTTTTGTTTCATTAAAACCTCAGTAACTTCTCTGCTGTTGCTACTGTTTCCAGTTTGGTTTTGTAGAACACTAATAGTCAACAGCAGCTTTTAAAGCTCTACTTTTGGAAAAAGGTATGAAGCAAAACGACGAGATTCCATGCAAGCAATGGAAATAGAAATGAAAGAATGAGGGAAGCACGGGAGGAAAAGTCATTTAAAACACCAATTTTTTCCCTCTAACAGAAGTTATTCAGGTGGGAACTCTTCATGATAGGATTCGCATTTGCACTGTTTTCCTGTTGATCGTGTAAGTTATTTTGTGAACTGATACAGAGAGAAGAAACTCATTAAACAGCACTTTTAAAATTATTAATTGAATGTAGAAAAATCAGCTGCACTTTCTTCCATTCTTTTCTTTGAAACATGACCTAATTAAAAATTGTTGTGGGGAAAAAAAAGGCAGCATTTTAAGGCATTGTCTCCCACTTTGAGATAGAAAACCAGTTTCTCTGACTGAAACTGGCTGGATAATTCCAGTCCAGAGAGTCCTGGTCTGCCAGTCTGTGGAAATATCTCTACCTACTGTGTTTCGATCCAAATCCAGTCTAAGCATTCTTAAAAAGGAATTTGGAGACTATCTTGTAATATGTTACCCCAGCAGTTTTAATTTCCAACCAGAATAAAATGAGACCAATTTTTGGTTGCTCAAACACTGCTTTTGGATCTCCCCATTTTTCTGTTTGTTAGCTTGCATCCATGAAAATATGTACAAATGACCTTTAAGAGAAAAAGCTGCAGGGATTCCATTCACCATGTTTCACCAGCTTAACAAACAGCAGTTGCCCTGGACCACAGCTTGAAGATGATTCTGATTTGCCATTTCCTTCAGCTGTTTGGGGAGCTATTTAGATGCATCAAGAGGGAAGCGTGACCACAACTCTGTCCTCTCCCTGTTCACAGCTGGTGGAAAGCCATAGCAGGGCTTTATCTGATAGGATATGTAAGACATTTATGGTAATAAATCCATATGAGAATAGCCAGAAGAAAATGGAATTAGGTCTTCAGAGAGCAATAAAGGAGACCTGTTTTCCTACAGTTTTGTGGTTTGATTCTCCTGTGTGGGAGAACGAACAATGCCCCACAGAAGCAGGAACACTGGTAAGAATGGTCTCCAAGGGAATTCTTAGTTATCCAATTGAACTCCTACTACAGCCTTTCTACTCCTACCACACATTTACAGGGGCATTCATATGTATCTCTCTCCACGCAGCTGTGCATTTTCACAAAACATAACTTCAAATCCTTAAGCCTGCCATCCCTGTATCTCATTTGATTGAAATTGGCCCAACAGTAATTGCAAGGGGACTGAGAAACACAAATACAGAGACAGCAAGATCTCATAAGCTTCGTATGTTTAGGAAATCAGGCAAACAAGACCTTTCTGGCTTGGGATCTGGCACAAAGCTGAGTGACTTGGACTACAGTCAAACTGACAACGTAACAAATGGGAACACTTACAGGCTGCAACCATCCCCAAGAATTCTGACCTCACTAGTCTGGCATGTGCTTCTGGTTCAGCCCTGTTCTGCTACCAGTTTTCTAACCCTGGCCACTGTCACAGGCATTTTGGAACTTGAAACCGAGGCTGTTAACCAAGACAAATCTGTCAAGGGCTGACTGCTACAAAAAGCAGATGGCAGCCTGTCCTTTTCCCCTCCTCCTGTATAGTTTAAATGCCAAAGAGAGGTGAATTGTTGTTGCTGGACAAAAGATCTTACTGGGACACTACACAACAGCAAAGATCAGCAACAATCCAGGCTCTAGATTCTTAGAATATATTAGAGCTATAACAAAAGACAGATAAATCTGGAGATGAGTTTCTGTGAGAAGAATAAAGATCATGTGTGGTTCATATGATAGAATTCTATTCTGAGGATCAGGTCTCAAATTTCCCATGGAAAGTACCACATCCACTTTAAGGAGGTGTCCAAGGGCATGACAGAGATAGCTGTGACATCAGGACAAAATTCAGAGGGGGTTTCCCCATATTTTGCACTTCTAACAGTGGGAACATTTTACAAACTGTATCTCCAAAGCCTCCCTAAGAACAGAGTCAGATAATGCCACATCATCAGCCTGGAGTAAAGCACGGAATAACAAATACCATCCATTAATTGGCAACCTCCAAACCCCCAAATTCCTATCCTAATTTGGAGACATGCACACACTGCCAGCTACTAATGCGGGAGAAAATGAGAAACCAAAAAAACCCCAAGTAGCTCTGTAAAACTGGAACTAATGAAGACTGCTTCCCCGGGGACATTTGTCTCACAGTTGATTGGTTTGATAATTAAATGGTAATATTTTGGCAGTGGGAATTCACCCCTTTCTAGACATCAGGGGATCCACAACAAAAAGCAACACTGTGGATGCCCCAGGCACAGGAAAAGCCAGAATTTACTGCGTGCTGGACAATGGAGAACCCCGAGAGGAGAACCTTGACCTTAAATGCTTTTCATTAAAGGCTGAGCACATCTTGCACTTCTTTTTCAGGAGCAGTGACAATAAGGCCTCTCTTAGTCTGTCATTTATTTTCAGGAAACTTGTAAGAATTTTGCATAAATTTGTAATCCACTTGGAGAACAAACCACCTCTGCCTCATCTAAGTGAAATGGTTCAACTCTTTCAAATGATTGTGAGGAGACAGAGTGAAATCCACAGTGTGAAATCAACCTTCATTTCTTCAGGCTAGAAAATAAAGCAGCACTGGGCTGGATGCAACCTGAAGTTAACATTCAATCCCTCTCTACAGGGACTTTCTACAAAAAACTGCCCATGTTACGGTGGCAGAAGGAGCTGTCTGAGGGGCAGAGTTGTCCTCCCAGCTCCTGAGATAAATCATCACTTCTTCCTGGCACTCCCAGTCTTCCGCAAGCACAACATGGGCAGTTGTAGCCTTGGCCCTAAAGCTTAAAATAGAATCATTTTCACTTCTCAAAAAAAAAACTTTGAAGTTTGTTACCTACATTCCTTTATAGTGAGTCAGACAGGTCCTGGACATGCAAATGCTGGTAGTAAATGAGTGTATCATCTCAGCGGGGCAGCATTAGGAGGATAACATTGAAACATCGCTGCCACTCTCCTTTTCACTTCCCCCACACATTCCACAGAGGGTATTCCCTGCCAGTATTCCCTGTTACTGCCGGCCCCCCAAAGTTGTCTCCCGAAGTGAGTGTGATATGGGCTCAGGTGCTGGGTGGTGGGAGCTTTGTAGGCAGTTGTATGTCCATGGAAGTGACTGGTGGATTTTGCCAAAGGCAGAACAATTCTGTGGCAGAGCAGGAAAACAGTTTCTGAACCAGCCCACCTAGGGACCTTCTGCTTGGAACATGATATGTGTGCGTGTATGGGATGTGTTACAGAAAGACAGATTTGGATTCAGAGAACCTGTAGTTTTTCAGAACAGCCTGGATACTAACCAGTCTACAAACAGAGAACATTATTCCAGTGTTACTTCTGCCCTATTGACTAATTCTTAGAATAAACAAACTTTACGAAATTCAGATTTCAGCTGTGCAAGTGGGTAAAAAGTGGAGCTTTATGAAATCACGAAAACAAACGCTGCTTTAAATGAAAAGTTTTTCTCAGTCTGTGCCGTTGCCTCCCTCCCCTGCCACAATGTGATTTTCCTTGACATTCCTCTTTCCCCCCCGCATTTTAATTTTAAATTAACCACTGACTTGGACATGTCTCTACTGTGCATTAATAGGGCTGATATTAACAACAATATTGCTCTCCAGGCATTTGGAATGTGCAAGACTTTTTGTGCACCAAATGGCCCATATTAACTTCTGGAATAGCCAGGTGCAAACTCTATTGCAGTGTTCAAATTAGTTCAATTTCTCTAACTGCTTCTCCTGTAATTGATGGCTCAAATTATAATAAAGTACAGTTCCTCTACATGATATATGTTACAACTACTACCTGTTATGCTGAATATTGCATTGCTTTGAAACTGCATTACCCTCTCCCTACACTGATCAGATCTCTTTTTTTTTTAAAGGAATTACTTATGAACCAGAAAGTGTCTTCACATCATTCAGAAATTATACATATGCTCATGCACTTTATCAGTAGCTGACAGAATGGGGATGGCAAAATTACTGTCAGTCATGTTGCATTCAATGTCACATAAAGACCTGCCTTTTACTATACCTTAAAATTGACAATAAATGCCAGTCATCTCTCCTTGCTCCATTACTGCATCCAGACACAGTGAGCAATGCTTCAAAGATACCCACCTTCATCTCAACTGCTTTTAAATTCCAGCTTCAGTCTTCCTTTCTTCTGCACATACTGTAATTCTGCTATGCCTGGACCCAAAATACTCTGTACTATTCTCTTTTTTTTTTTCTAAAGTGTGCAATTACAGTGGCTCAGAATATTTTTTTTCACACGGAAATGACAATTTCCAAACAAACAAACAAATAAACCAAATCCTGGTGGCTTATCGACCCCCTAACTGGTTCAATTCAAATGTCAGCCCTGACAGGAAAAAAGTGAGGAATGGGTGGATTTGGCTTTGGGGGTGTGTGCACCTTGAGGTGTGGCTGAGCCTGCACCCTGGAAACTGCCTCCAGCAGCCCCTCAGGAGCTGGCAGGTCTGCTCCAGCACCCAGAACTCTGCAGCTGCTCAAGGAAACCAGCACTAACAGGAACATCGATTCCATTGCACCACAGCAGAATCTGGGGAACTTGCAGTTCATCAGAAATGTGTTTACAAATTTGATTGTGATCCAATATGGACTGAAGCCAAACATTAAAATAACAACATTTCCAGCCAATCAGAAAAGTTTGTTTCTGCAAGCTCCAATTATTATGCTCTGTATTACTTCTTCATTAAACAGAGACCATAAACATCTTCTTCTACTCCTGAAGACCTATGTCCTCAATTTTTTCACAGGAAAAAATGACGGGACGATATTAAATGGCAAGAGTCCTCACCCAGCTTGCTTTGCCAGGTGTTACAATATGAAATTAGGGATCTCCCTTCTCCCAGTCCACAATGGAATGGCACATGGATATACTGGGGCAGCAAAGCTGGTGCTGAGTTCAGTTACACACCAACCACAGTCACCATAGGGGTCGTGCTGCAGATTAAAATATCACCTCAGTGTTCGGCAGCATTCGAAAAGGCAAACTCTGTTAAGAACCCTTATAAAGGGAACTGAGAAAAAACTCGTAAGCCATCACTAGGCCGGTCAGTGTCTTCACTCCTGCAGGGTCAGCTCCTGCCCTTCAATTTCAGATTCCATACAGCAGAATTGGAAAGGTGAAGCACAATTTCAGAACATGCAGAAATTAAGTATATATAAATTTCTTAGGCAGTGAAGAAAACAGTGTAGTGAGAAATCTACAGATTCCTAAATTTGCAACTGACAGGGAAAGGAGCGCTGGGGAATTGTTATGTCCTAATTCTCATAATACTTGAACTAGCAATGCTATTAAGCAGACAATTTAAAATATACAAAAGGAACTATTTTGTCATGTGACAGTTATAACACTGAATTCATTGCCATGAGGTATTGTGTAAGCTCATCTAAAAGGACTCAAAAAGCAATCAGTTAAAACTCATAAAACAAAAGTGCTCCTAAACAGGAAGCTTTAGGATGAATACTCCAGAACCACGGCAGGAGGTTGAAACAAGGTGATCTTTAATGTCCCTTGCAACCCAAACCATGCTGTGATTTTATTCCATGATTTTACATTACAGGTTAACTATAATACACGGACACTCTCTTCATGTTTTGTCATGTACAAAGACATAGCCAACAGACTTCCACTTCTCTTCCTATCGTGACTGGTCATTCGAAACTCACATCAAATACAAGTTGCTAGAAAACAAAAGCAAATGTATGTAACGAAACTCTCTGACAATTCCGATTCTAAAATCACATTGATGACTTTACTGTTTTCAGTTCACTGTTTATAGCCAGGAAGTTGTTATTTCTGTGATTGCCCAATACCCTGCATGAGCAATATTTGAAGACAGTCTTGCAATGCCTGTTGGCAAGTTATGTTAAAACAGGCAACATTCTCCTGAGGCAGCTTTAATGTATGTGGTTGTTCCTTGGTTTTTGTCAGTCAACTTGGCCTTTCTGGAGAAGTGCAGACAAAGGTCCTGCATGTGCTGTGCTCCAGCGGACTGTGGGGCAGCCCACAGGCTGCATCCCTTCCATCTCCTTTCCTGTGAGCCCCCGCTGGCAGAAGTCTGGGTCGTGGCTGCAGGAGGAATCCGGGAAGCCCGCTGGAAATTCACTGCAGTCCTCACACGGTGCCCAGCAAACGGGCAGACACGGAGGCAGAACGCTGCTCTTAGCGAGTCCCTCCCACTAAAAGCAGGGTGTAAAGCCGCATTCGGGCCCGACGTGCGCTTTACACCCGTGCTTTGACTTTAACCACCTATTTCACAGACGTTTTTCCCTCCGGGCGGCGGGTCGAGGCCCGCTGTTACAGGGGTGTGAGGGCGGCTCTGAGCCGGGCTGTACCCGCCCCTCAAACGGGCACGACGCCGCGGTGCCACCGCCGTGTGACAGCGCCCGCGGAGCCCTGAGGAGCCGGGCGAGCCCCATCCCACTCAATCCCATCCCATCCCACCCCACTCAATC
>VZRE01008662.1:0-13661 GCA_013396775.1 Cephalopterus ornatus | reverse complement strand
CCAACATGGCCGCGACCCCTCCCCTGCTGAGGTGGCGGCCTCGCCCCCCACCCCGTGCCCGGCTGCCCCCGGCCCCGCTGCCCCTGCCCGCCGCCGTCCCTGTCCCCCGGTGGCTGCCCGGGGTGGCCCCTGTGCGTCCGCCCGGCGCGGCTCTTTGGTCCCTCCAGGGCTGCAGCCCGGCAGGGGCTGCTTTGCAGGTGCTCTGTGGCCTTTCCATTATGGCTGGCTGCTTTCCCGCCCCTCTCGGGCGTATTTGGGACCTTGCAGCTCTTGGCGAGCAGCGCTGCTGCTTTGGGTGCCCCCTCCTCTGTCAGGGCTCCGGGGGTCTGTGCATGTTTTAGTTATAGGAGCCCTTGGAATCTGTCTCTGCTGGATTTGCTCACACCGTGACCCCTAGGCCCCTTAGGAGCAAACAGACAAGTCACTCAGAGAAGCAGGGGAGTAAAGAACCACCTGTACGTTTTCAGAGTGGTCCCAAAGTCACCACATGCTCTCCCAAGTGTTTCCCGGCTCCCCAAGGACAGGTTCCCTGCTGGGATTGCCATTGACTTGCCACCCCGGGCCTTTCAGAGGTGGGGCATAGTAGAGGAGTCAAATGCTCATTCCCACCCCTTAAACATTTAAATAGCTCAGATATTTGCAAGTTTATTTCCTTAACTAGAACCTGCTCCCACGGAGATCTTGGCTGTGGTCTTGGTTGTCGTGATCACTGCGTTTGCAGCTTGAGAACATGACGTTGTTACGTGTGTCAGCCACTCCTTCGTTCTTGGCAGGAGAAAAATTTGACACGGTGGAGAACTTAATGAAGGTTGTTTTGCCTCTTTAAATAAGAAATCTTTAGGGGCAAAGTTGGAGCACTCTTCCATCAGTCTTTTCAGTGGTGCCCATCGACAGGACAAGGAGCAACAGAAAGAGACTGAAACACAGGAAGTTGTGTCTGAATATGAGGAAAAGCTTTTTTACTTTCAGAGTGACATAGTGTTGGAGCAGGCTGCCCAGAGAGGTTGTGGGGTCTCCTTCCCTGGAGATATTCAAAGCCTGCCTGGATGTGATCCTGTGCAGCCTGCTCCGGGTGAACCTGCTTGAACAGGGGGGTTGGACGGGATGATCTCCAGATGTCCCTTCCAGCCCCAGCCATTCCATGATTCTGTGATCTAGCTGAAGATGTCCCTGCTCATGGCAGGGTGTTGGACTAGAGGATCTTTAAAGGTCTCTCCCAACCCAAACCATTCTATGAACTGTGGAGTGCTTACAGGGATAACTGCCTGGAGGTCTGTAGATTAGTATATACCAAATTACATTATCTGACAGTTGTACCTGGATTTAGAAGTCAAAAGTCCTTCAAAACCGAGGTTCTGTTTTAAACATCTTTTGAGTTTTGTTTCTTCAAATGAACTTAAACTGGTCTGCTTGATGTATAGGCTTAAAGACGGCAAACTGGAGAGAAATGGCAGCTTATTCATGATAATCAGCTGTTTTGGTTATGGTACTAAATACCGGACTGAAACTTGTCTAGGCCAAGAATTGGATGACATTTAAAACCTGCTGCAAATAAGACTTGTCCTGAAGAGGTTGTTTACTTTTTACACCTTCTTGCATGCAAAGTCAGCCCTTGCTAAAGTATATTTAACAATCTGACAAATGAGGTATTTAATAATAAACCCCAAGTAGGCCTGTCTTGAATTCCAGGACCTAAAAGGACGCCTTCCGGGAAATCAGGTTTTTCTGAGTTTTGCTTGTGTACTTTTTTTGTGTGTAGGTTTAATGATCGTGTAGCACTATAACAGTGTTACTGTCTTTAAAATGTTTGCTTTTAAGGATAAGTCAAACAGTACATGAAATTCTGGTTTGTAAAAGTCATTCCATTTCCAAAACAGGTGCAAGGAGTGAACATTTTAAATAATAAAAAAATATTTATTTTTTGTATAGACTTCAGTTTGTGGGAATAGCATTATCCAAATAAAAAGCAGATTTTTTATTAAAAAAAAAAAAAAAAGAAGGGGGGGCAGGAGGAAAGTGGAGCCTGCAGAGTAAATAGCATTTAGGGACATCAAGACCAATAGTCGCATTGTGTGTGGTGCAGATTTGTCATAATGTCTTCTGTTTTAAGGCCATGACTTACAGTATTCTCTGCAGAGAAAGCTAAGTGATATAATCTGCCTCATAAATAACAGCTGATGCTGTGGCAGCAACATACTGAACTTTAACAAGAAACTGCCTTCCTTTCCTTAAAAAAGGAATATAATTATATGATGATATTGAAAATGTGCAAATAGCTTGAAATGTTTCTAGTTCCAACTTTGATAGGTTTGTAGTCGTTGTGAGCTCTGTGTCCTGGCTCCATATTCAGCTGATATTTATCTTAGACTTTCAACTTACTCATCTGGGTTTTTTTTTATCCTTATTTGTACTTCAGGTGTCTGAGAGCTGTCAGAGATAGTTCAGTGTGGAGGACTTCTATTAAACAATTGTCAGATTTGTTGGTGTGTGAAAGTTTAGTAAGTGATGGTACATAAAAACACAAGTAAAAATGGTAACCTGCTAAAATTCATCACAGTCTTAGAACCCAAAAGTGAGTTAACAACTACAAAATGCACAGGAAAAATTCAGATTTGTATTTAGTATAATTGGAGTATTTTGTTTTTTGTTTCTTCAGTGTGATTGAAATTTAGCAGTCAAGTTCATGAGGTCAATTTGCTTTGTAGTTCTCTTCACACGAGAATCACCTCTTATTTTTATGGTAGCCACTCCAAAGTATTGATCTGCATCCTGTTGTGCAAGCGACAGTTATTCTGGATACTGAGTGGTAGTCCTATTATATATGAAATTTAGGAGGGAGACTGTGTAGAGTATTAGATTTACTGTTCCAATATATGGCAAGTTACTTTTGTTATGTGCCTTGTTTTCCCTTCTGTTAACTTAATTCTTTTTAGATGCTGATACAACTCTGCCCCCTTAAATGTAACTTGATTAGTTTTGATTGAACAGCATCATTTTGTTTCTGACTGGGCACTGTGTATAAGTTTGAAGTTTAAATGAAGTAACTAATAAAACCTATCTGGGCTTAGCAAAACTTGCTTGTCTTAAGATTTATTCTTACAGTTTCTAAACATACGTAGAACTTCTTCCACCCTCCAGTTTCTTCCTGGGTACTGTAGTGTGTTCAAGGGTTCTTCAAACGTGTGGAATTATATTGCTTTTCTCATTAGCTTGCAGTTTAGAAGGTGCAGGTCTACATTTTCTTATTGCTTCTGGAGTAAATTCTATTTCATGTATTATGTGAATAAATAGACTTCAGAAGGCAGGTTTTCACCTTTTTTTTTTGGTGTTCACTTATATGGGTTCTCTCTCCCCAGTAATTCAAAACTGAATTGGAAAGTAAACAAAACAATTGGAAAATAAATGCAGCCCTCTGTGCTGAGCTTGTTGGCTCTAGAACAGTAAACTCGGTGTAAATGGCAGAGGTTTCTGATGGCTCAAGTCCAGGGTGGTGCTTGGTGCAACGTTGGTGAGTCAGGTGCAGTTCTGAGTCACTCCTGAGGCAATGCAATAGATTTCTTGTTCGACTGTGTCTTGTCACAGGCTTGGGTTGGGGCTGCAGTGTAAATGTGTCTCCTCAGCATTCGGGGACAGCAGACGCGGTACCGTGACAGAGCGCAGAGGCACACGGTGCACACTGGAGCGGGCTGGTGGGAGTGTGAGCTCCAGAACATTTGGCAGGTGGGAAGTGTTCTGGTCTCCAGCTCTCCTACTGCTCTGCTGCGCGATGGGGTTTGCAGCTTTGTCTCTGGATGATCTGGTGACAGTAGTCCTGGATATTCTGTGGCTCCCATGGCAGAAGGTTCAGGTTACCCCGGGCCTGCGCTGACACAGCCCTGTAGTTGTGATGAAACTTGAGGCCAAGCGTTGATTAGAACTGCTTGTGAGCTGCACGGCGCTAAGGATCTGCAGGCTGTCTGGTACTGTATGGAAGCAGCTTATACAAGAAATATCATCTTTTTATTGGTGTAGGTGTACATTGATAATCAAACCACCAAAGGCCCTAAACAAGTATCTCCCTACTGTGTGATAACTGTGTGATAATTGTGTGAGAACTGGCAAAAGTTGTTTTAATTGCTGAGATAGTTTGTGAGTCCTGGCTGTGGAAATCTCGAGTATTATGCAACTTGGTAACTTCATTTTTAAATCCTTCCAGACAAGTATGTATTGTGCTTTGTGTTTCCTGTGAAATTTTTAGGGGAGTTCTACAAAGAAAACCTTATGGCTTTTTCAAAAGAAATCCAGGTATATTAAGAAACTCTGGTAAAACAGTTTCTAGCTTGGCAGAAACAGGAAGGAATTAGCTTGGCCTTGTGACCAAGTTCAAAAGCCAGGCCATCAACTCCGCCTAGTTCTGTTGAATTCTCTCTTTCTGAAGCAGAATCTGCTGCTATTTTACTGAAGTGTCCCTGCATGTTAACGTGCAGGAGATGGTCCCGCTCAAAGCAGAGGACAGTGTTTGTGTGTGTATGTAGTTAGCAAGGCTAGTTGGACTCCTCATAGCAATAATTCCTCTCTTAATATGTGATATACCTTAACATTTTTGTTGACTGGTTTCTATCACAAGCATGTAGGATATGCAGTAAGCAGGATGGAAGAGCTTTGGACCCACTGAGGTCAGATTCCTGCCTGTGTCAGTGTAATAGGACTTCTTGCCCACTTTCTTTAAAATTCCCTTGCTATTCTTTTATGATCTTCTCATGCATGATGTGAGAGAGCTCCTTTTAAGCACCTTCCACATATTAAAGGGTCGGAAATAGTCTAATTAAAGATTTGGTGAAGGTGACAGGTCTGTGTGTAGTAAGGACAGTATCATCCAGATGTTAATTTGTGTTAGCTAAGGTAGTTGTCACTGATTTTTGAACTTCTCGGATGTATACTTGAAGAGGAGAGAGCCTGTGAATGTCTTACCGGTATTAGGAGTATGACAGCTGCCATGCTTCTGTTTATTCCATGCCCCTCCCAGTTCAGTTTTGTCCACCTGAGTGGACAAACACCAAAGCTGCTTTGCTTGTACTGCTCTTAGCCACACCTTTCTAGTGACCCAGCAGGAATGTATTTGCACTCCTTTGTGTTGTAGAGTGGGAGTTGAAGCATTACAGAGCTGTTTTCACACACTTTGCAAGCTTGATGAATTGCCCCAGTATGTAATATTTTAATCTGTTTTTATATGGAGAGCAAATAGTCTTGTTTAGAACTGATTGAATACTTATATGGTTAATAAGTGCTGGAAGCAGTTATAACACTTCAGAATTTATTTGCAGAGTAGGCACTTGGGTCCTCTGTTATTTATTCTGATGCCACATCTATGCAAGGAGAAAGGATTTTAGTGTTTGTGGAAAAGGAAGGATTGATTAAAGGAGCTGTTGTCATCAGCTCTAATACAAATAGGTAGGGGAGAAGTTCTTTCAGTGAATAAACAGCATGTTTTCTTTAGTGCTTCTAATTGTACAATCTGTAGAGAGAAGGGTAAATTATTGGTAAAATAGAGTGAATTACTGCTTTGACTGCAATTTCTCACTGTTGTAGCCTAAAGCATCTAAATTAGACCTTGCACTTCACTCCCACTTCACAGATGAGGAAAACTAATAAGATAATTGTGTCAAGTAAACCAAGTCACATTCAGCTTATAACAGTTAAAACTCTGGATTCTCTGACTTCCAGTCTCATGCTACCTCATGCTATGTCTGCAAGATGCTTATTAATGTGGGAAATGTATACCAGTCAGTTACCCTACAATTACATGCCTTACAGTCAACTTTCAGTTGCTCATTGCCTGTAGTATCCTCGTGTCTGACCAGCCCATAAACAGGATCTGATGTATACTCAGCTGGAGGTTTTAAGTCTTTTAGCCTAACTGCCTTCTTTTTTTTTAGTGTGCCTGTAATTGTTCTTGTTTACGGACGATTTTCTTGTGGTTCATGGATTTGTCCACCCAGACTATTGAGCTCTTTAATGAAGTGCTGTTTGCTGGTTTAGTAATAGCAGGTATTATGGGAAATGATCCATCACATGATGTGTCCCACAAAGGAGTAGATAACTGTCCAGCACTTGTCCATTGCTGTCTGACCTTCCTGTAAACTCTTTTACTTGGTTTCCAGGATCATTTAGTTTTCTTTAAGATTTATCTTGGTTTGCATAAGCAAGGTCTTCAGAGCAGTGAAACTTCCATTGTTTTATGTAAGGGATAGTTAACCCTCACTGCATGAGTTACCCTCCCGTTGCTACTTAAGAGATGTCCTGCTGATAACTGCTTTAAGAACAGCATTTTGTATCATTATTACAAGCAAGGTGATGATTATTATCTTCAGCCCTCGAAGGACTTGTCCTCTCCCTGGTTACCAGAGAGTGAGAGAAGAAATAGTCTTGGCAATACAAAGGAAGACTGCATTTGAACATGGCATTTGGCTCTGCAGCCCTCCATGGCTGGGTCTGCCAAGCACTTGTAAACAGCACTTATGTCTTAGGACTTTTCTTCTTCCCTTAAAAAACTTTCAGAAAGTTTATAAGTTAATAAAGAATAAAAGGGTTATATTCCTTGGGCCACGTAATTTAGTATGGGTGATAAGCATCTTTGAAAGTATTATGCTCTGTTATCTCACATACATAGATGTGTCGTTCTCTTGTTTGAATATTCATCTGGTGGAGTAATCAAAGGTAGGCAAATACTACAAGCTACAGTATATATTAAGAGTTGGCATAAGCCAGTTGTGGCCAAGCACACAGGTTTCATCAACACACTCCAAGTGGTGCTTTTGTTAGTGCTCTTTCAAATGTGTTATTGCCATTTTACACCCCGTGGAAGCTGACAATAGTTTGTATTACATTGGGTAAGACTGGCTAAGGTATTGGCTTTATGTATTTCCAGGGAACCTACATACCTGTGTATGTGTGACAACTTCTGTGTCCTTCAAGTGTTTCTAAACCAGAGCTTGGCATAGCCCTGCCAGAAATAAGACAGGGCTTCTGCTTGGGAAGTGCATGAAGCTGGTCAAAGATAAGAGCCTTACCTACATCACTGCAGCTGTGGTTAGAAGGATCAAGGTGCTTAGCTCAGTTCTCTACTAATTCCTCCTGGTTGTGTTGACAGCTAGTGTATTACAAAATATTAGCTGATTTGCGTAATTATTTCTTATACAAGATATAATTACTTCCAAGCATTGTGCAAATGTGGAACACGCTACTGCTTTCTCTCCTCAGACTTTGCTGTTTCAGGGTGCAGCTGTGTAAGCATTGCAGTTGTCCAAAAATACAATCTTGAAATTCCAGTCTGATTCTGCTTTCTCATATTTGTCTCTGTTCCTTTCATGTATTAAATGAATTTCTGTATGAAAATAAAAAATATTTACAAAGACAGACTAGATGTTGATGAGTGAGTTGAGCATTGTCTCACTTCATTTTGCTCTGCTTCATTTTGGAACTTTTGGAATTTCTCTTATTGGTTTATTCTCAGGTTTGGTTTACAGCTTGTCCCAAGTCATAGTACAAGAAGTCCCATTTAAACTCAGCTCCAACATGCAGAACGTGACCTGTTGCTTCCAGCATGTTTCAAATACTTCGCTGGCATGTGCTTTGATGAAAAACTTCAACTTCCAAATTACCATGGTGTGCTCTGGTGGTGGTTTGGGTTGCTGTGCAGTGAACCTGATAGGGGAACAGATCCAACTGGGAATTGTTTCTCTCCCCAAAGGATTTTGTAGGTAGTGTGGTTTGGGGCTAGATTAGTTCCCAGGCTTGTTTGCCATACAGCTGTGTGTTTGTGTTGCCCATCTGAGGAAGCAGCACTGGGATGGGAGGGGAGAGGAGAAGGACCCTCTGGTATAAGCGGAGGACACAGGAACACAGGGTTGAGTCTGCCCCTGTAGTTGCCCCGAAGTCTGTAACTCCACCAGCACTATCACAAATATGAAAACATAACCTAAGCCATGAAATCTTGGGTTGTAGTTTCACAGCCAGTGTAAGCGTAGGCTGATGGTAAAAGAGGTTTCACAGCCTCCCGTCTGCCACAGACTGCACACTTCTCTCCCTTTTGCTGGCACCAGCAGACTTTCTGCTTGATGAATCTCTGACTAACCAGTTGTTTTTGCCAATTTAGTTCTCCAGCGGATCGGTTCCCTGGTATGGTTAACTCCATGGTCACGCAAATATTTGTTCTGGCATAAGGGATGGAATGGTATTTGGATAGGAATAAGTGGCTGGGGGCAAAGTACAAGTTCCGTGCTTGAAGTACACCCTTGGCATGTGGTTTCGCAAGCAGGTTGAAGAATTCTAATATTCTTCCACTGAAGGAGGATGTCCCACTCTTACACCTGGCCATTCACTGTCTCTGCCTTCCTTATGCTGCTGTTGTGTGGTTCAGTATTTGCTTGTGCTCTTTTGCTGATATATCTAAAAAAACCCCAAGGTTTTAGGGTTCAGAGGCAGGTGCTGCGTAAGCAGCTGTTAATGGCACCACAAGCCCCGGTGTTGATGGGGAAAGGACAGGAAGATGAGCTGTGGGAAACTTTTTAGATGATAATACATTTTTACATATTATTTGAAACTGCGCTGTTAGTGGTTTGTTAGCTGCAAGTTTAAATTTTTTTAGGTTGCTTTTCTATCTTGTATATCACTACTTGAAGCTCCTAAGCTAAGCTTTCTGTGTTTGTATCAGTGTTGTAATGGGGAGGGTAAGCATCAGTATTTTGGTTCCACTCTCGGGTCCCAAAGTTCAGAAAAATTATGTGGATTGAAATAAAATTTTGTCTCAAATGGTGCTACTTTGAGTGACTCTGGCTGGAATTGATCCAACAAATCTTCATCTGAGAAGCTTTCAATTCGATTTGAAAATGCATATTATTTTAGTAGAAATATTGGTGGCGTATATTACGATTAGTCCAGAGTGATGAGACTGGTATTCTTTGTAGACCGTTATTTTAAATAGATAAAATCTTTTTGGAGGTGTTTGGTTTGCCACTAAAAATAAAACTTCTGTGACAACACCTACATTGTCAGTGTCTATTTACGTGTTTTAAGGAAACCACTACAAAGCTGTTGTACTTTTCCCTCCCCTCATCCAAATAGTATTATCTTGACCAGTTAAATTTTGACTGCAGGCTTAATAGATATTAACTGGTTCATTTGGGATACAATTAGAAATATTAGTGTATATTCAATGTGTTTAATGAGACTGACCTGCATTTTTTAATCTCTTGTAATAATAATGAGACCTATTGGGAGTCAGGGAGTAGTTTTTTCTCTACTCTGTTCTGAGTCAGAGCAATAAATGTTTTCCTGGGTGGTTACTCTCCCCGTCCTGTCAAGCTGTTTAGAATCGCTCTAATGTAGGTTACAGACTGCTCAGTGTTTCCTCTCAAGACATTACTTTAGTAAACAAATACCTCCCTGTGTGATTCTTGGGAGGGGTGTGTTTTGTGTTCTATGAGACTACTCAGTTCAAGATTTCTCTAAGACCATTTTGTATGTAAAGAGAAGAAAAAGGCTTTTGATAACTTTGGATAATTTTATTGGAGTTGCGGTGGGGTGGATGCATCTTCTGAAAAATAAATTACAGTCTGGGTAACTTAGGTCTGCAAATAGAGCTGATATCTTAATGATTGCTGTCGCTTTTAATTATTTGTTGTTTTGACAATTATTTAATTATTTAAACTGTTTCTCTGTATGATCATGCGAAGAGAGGTGGGGGGGGTGGAAAAAGCCCTCTGTTCAAAGGTATTTATTGTCTAAATGAGTTAACTTCTATCAGAGTGGCTTATCTCTCGGTGCTACCAAACAGATGATTGCAGATCTTGATACAGCTTGAAAACTTAATGCTAATAGACTCCTAATTGGCAAGTGGAGTCTCTCAGCTTCAAACTGCCAGTGTCGTGTTTTTGTTAATTACACGGTAACTGTAACTCATATAGCTGCAGACATTAGCTCAGAAAAATCCAGTAATCTTACCATTAGTGAGTAAATAAATAAATAGTGCCTGCATTGAACCATAGTGAAATTGGTTTGTTGCAAATACACTGCGTCATTGGAAATTTATCATCTGTGTGTGGACAGGAACTGGAACCGGGCTCTGAGGCAAATGAAACGGCTCTTGTTACCTTTTTAGGACATAAGAGTCACTTGAGCTCCTGGAGGAACCAGTTTTACAAATGATACCTATGAAAGGAGAGGAAACATCATTATCCTCCACAAATAAACATGGCTTGGCATTTGGAAAGTTAATTTGTATGTAATTTGCCAGACTCATTTCACAACAGAATGCTTGCTTTGAGTCAAAATACGTGTTTGTGAACCTGAGGGGTTTTAGTTTGTCAAGCTACACTTTTTCTGTAACATGAGATACCAACTTGAAAAGTTTAATGAAATAATATAATGTTGCTTTTGTAATACTTATTCTGAATGGTGTTATCTCACTGCTCGTGCCCATTTTTGGATACTCTGCTGTGAATAGCTGTGGAAGGACACTGCCATTAACTATAAACCAAAGTTACTTTGTCCAGCTTTTTGATACAGCAGCAGAAGGATTTTTGGGTTGTCACCCACCTTCATAGAAAATTGAATGACTAAAGACAATAAGTATTAAGCTATTTAGGGTTATGGTGACTATTTCTTATTCTTGGATAGACTTGTAGCAGGAAAAAGACATGGTAATTCAGGCTTATTAATGGATGAATGATCTGAAGTAGGAAAATATTAGGGTTTTTTCTTTGTTAAACAGGCTTCTTTGTTAATTTCCTGGCTGCATTATAGTAAGCTGCAAAGTAAATAATTGTGCCATTTGTAGGAACTGGCAATTCAGGACTAAAGGTGTAAGATCAGCAAGAGGACTGTATTATTTGATGTCTTCCTACCTCATGTGGAAGGCAGAGAGGTGATGTGGGCAGGAAATGTGATGGCAGTGAGTGACTTGGTGTCCCACGTAGGTTAGATGCACATTGCATCAGCACCTTGTTGTTTAGAAAATAAGATAGTTAAATGATAATGTGGTTTACTTTATAAAAGCCAAGATGAAGATAGTGGCCTCAAGTGTTTCTCAGTCTTCCTGAATACATCCCGCTGAGCAATTCCACTGCAAGACACTTGAATAAATGAAGGAAAATAACTGGTTGTGAACCTGCAATTTGATAACTTTGCCTAAACTGTTGTTTCCTCTTCCTTTCTTCTACTCTGAGAAGTGCAGTACAGCTTCTGCCGCACGCAGCCTTAGGACATTTTCCAGGGCACAAGGCCATATTAAAAGTGCAGCTGAAGGTTTTCTTGTTTAGTTGCTTCACTTGCTACTTGGACCATACTTCTGTTGATGATATACATGTCTCAGGCTTTCTTAGGTAATATGATGGTAATACTTTGCTACCACACAGATGAAGTTTGAAGCTGTACAGAGTCATAGCTCTGGAGTTGAAGGCAAGAGTAAGATGCAAACCCTTCAAAGGCAGTCTGGGTGTTGGGGAGAGAGAGCAACTTGTATTTTTGTAAACAAAAACAAGTTTAATATGTATGATTTGGATAGAGTTGGGATGCTGCTGCCCAGATTCTGGTTGCCTTGAGCCTAAAGGGACAGGGAGAGGAGCTGGTAGGAATTGAAGCCCTTGAACAGGCTGGAAACAACACGGGTGGCACTTTGAGTGGGACTCCAGACAAATCTGTTAACCTTACCTGTACTCTGCCCCTGAATCTGATCAGAGAAGAGCCTGTAACAAGTGTTCACTGCTGGCTTAGAGGAGTTACTTGTGCTCAGGTTTATTCCTCAAAATGATTGCAGAAGAGGGATTGATATTGCATAGTACAGGGGTGTGTGGGATGTCACAGTGCCAAAGTGATTATATAGTAACAGAGAATGATCAGTTTGTGTGTTAAAAGCTTCAGTGCCTGCATTGTTTAAACTTTGATCAGCCCTCCCTGGTGGAACAGCAAGCATGTGTTTAGAGTAATGCTTGATTTGTAATAAATTTGGAATTAGGGCAATGCTTTAATGGTACTTGGCTTGCAAGGAAGGGATAGCTGGAACTACAAGGATTGTTAAGCATGGCCCATTAATGTAGGGGGGATGTGTTTGTGTGTTTTTGGCAATATAAAACTCCATATTTACTGCATGTGCATTCTTCTGCCCTCACCAAATAATCTGCCAGTTGACAAGTAATTGAAACAGTTCTTTGAGTATGTAAAGCTTGGATTATTTAGAATTCAATGTGATTAGTAGCACTGAATAGTCTGTGGTGTTCGAGGTGCCCTGACTACCAGACAGTGTTCCTGCATTTCCAAGTAAAATCTCTTACCTGTAACTATTTGGCTAATACACCTGAAGCATATATAGCATCAGGAGCTTTCCTTGACCAGTTGGTGCACTACTGTAAACTTAGAACTGTTTCAAGCTCTTCATGATGTTAGAAAACCCTGGTATGAAGTTCTGCAGTGAACATATTTCACATGAATAGTGAGTGAACAGTTACGAAGAGCACAGAATTCCAGAAGCTTCAGAGGTGAGTGAGGCTTATCAAAGGAGTCGTACGTTTTAGGGATCATCCTAAAGCACTGATGCCAGGTCTTCTGACACTGGAAACTTGAGGTTTGTTCTGGGAGTAGGAGATACATCTTAAGTACAGAGGTAGGAGATGCATCTTAAGTACCGAGGTCACTGCAGTGCATTCTGGAGGGTTTGGAGTATCATATCTACTATTAGAGTATTATTTTTACTGTGAGGTTGGTTTTTTGGTTTCTTCTTTTTCCCTCCCTACCTTCCTCCTCCATTTAATGTCGCTCTCAAAATTTTTTATGGTTAAAAATAGGAAGTCTGAGGTGCACATGTGGGTTGAAGTTTCACAGCTTCAAAGCTTACTGTTGCTTCATGCTGAGCGTAGCTACAACTTCCGTGTCCTCTGAAAACTTTTACCCCTTTTATTTGTTGTTTTGAAAGAAGGATAAGATCTTATTCTTCTTGTAAATACTTCTCACTCAGCATTAAGATATTTTGCCCTAATCCTGAAAACTCAGTGACTGGCAGTACTTGTGAGTCTCTTTATCTGTTGAAGATTTAAAATAATCGAGCTGTGGGCTTGAATGTGGTCTTTTAATTCTATGTGCATACAAGGAAGGAAGTAGCACTAGATGCTTATTTGTAAAACAGCTTAAGCAGCACATTATGAACACCTAAAACCAGCTTTTTATCTTCAGAGAAAGTTACTCTTTAAGTTATATGAATGAAACAAAGGGCAAAGAAACACAGTTGATTGGAGGCTGGAAGCTATGCTGAGGAGTGCTTCAGTCTCTCTCTTAAAATAATGTATTTAAATTTTAGTTTTACATTATAATTGTCTACCAGTGTTTATTGGGATTGACATTTTGTGCTGGTGTTTTATTCATATAAAAAGCACTCTAGAGAAGCGTGTCTTTAATTAGATTTCACTTGCTCTTTGTCCTGCTTGGTTAAACATTTCTTTCCAGTACAAGTCCTGTTACCTGATTGGATCACAAATATGGAAAAATTAAAGATAAAGCTTGTGACGGCAAATGTGTGACTCTTGCTGATGCTTGAAGGATGAAGTGCAATCTGAGTTCTGTAAACAGATACAGTTAATTTAAAAAAATAAAATTAAATTGTTGCAGCTTGTCTGTTACAGAAGAAAAAAACT